>JAODAL010003830.1:0-166578 GCA_025379985.1 Phyllomedusa bahiana | reverse complement strand
ACCCCCCCCAAACAAAAATTTTCCCGGATCCCCAAACGCACCAAAAAAAAAAACAAATTAATTTTAATCCCAAAAAGGTATTAGTTTAAAAATTAAAATTTAAAAATTAAAAAACTTTTCTTTTTAAAAAAAAAATAAAAAATTTTAAATTTTTAAAAAAAAACCTTTTTCTTTTAAAATAAAAATGGAAAAATTAAATTTGGGGCCAAAAGGGGATATAAAACATTTCCCATAAAGTGCGGGGCAAAAACCATTCCCAGGGGGACGGCGTTTCCCCCAAAACCTAACAACGTTTTTTTAATTTTTTTTCCTTTACATAAATCAAAGAAAAAGGGAATAAATGTTTTTTAATTTTTTAAGAAAAAGGGCTGGACCCCCCCCGTTAAATATCTGCCCTGGGGGTGTTGTAATCTGGAATACCTCCCTTTGAGGAAAAAAAAACCCTTTAAAAAAAATAAAAAAAAAAAGAAACCCCCTAAAAAAAAAAGAACCCCCAAAAAAATTTGGGGGAAAACTAAAACCTCTTAAATTAATATATTCAAGGGGGGGGTGGGGTATTTTGCCCCCACAGTTTTTAAATAGTTTTTTTTAGTTTTAAAGGCTTTTAAAGGGAAAAAAATTTTAAATTTTTTTCTCAAAAAATTATACAGTGTTACGAAAAATGTTTCTTTTTCCACAAGGAGCCCTGGGAAAAAAAAGGGCATACCAAAATTATTAGCAATTTTTTCCCCCCCCAATTTTTTTTTAATACCCCTAAAAAGGGGGTTTAAAACCCTGCTGTTTGGGAAAAGGCAGGGGGTAAAAGGGGAAGGAGCGCTATTTGGTTTTTTGGAAGGCAAAATTTTGGTGATTCCCAAATTTTGCATTTGCAAAGCCCCCAAATGTACCAGAACAGGTGAAACATTCAAGGAGTCCCCCTCATTTTGGGATTCACCCTCCCTAAAGGGAAATTTCACCCAGGGGTGTTTTTTTTCTTTTGGGGGCCCACAGGGGGTTTCACTTTTTGTTGTAGCTTTGGGCCCTGGTGAACATGCGAAAAAAAAACAAGAAAAGGAGTACAGCATTGTTTTTTGGTTTTCTTTTAAACACTTTCCACTTGTAAAGGGTAATATTTTATAATTTTATATTTTTATGATTTTATATATACCTTTATTACTTTTCATCAAATTTTTTTTTGTCCTCTGCAAAGAACAATGTTTCCCTTTGGGAATGTTAATAGACATGGGGGCCTTTTCCAATAATTGGGGAAAAAATGGGGCCCGGAGAAATAAACCTTTTCAAAGGGAAAAAGGTTTTTTTTTTTCAGTAAGGAAAAAACCCCCAAGGGGGGCTCCATATGGAAATGTTTAACTTTAACAACATATAGGAACTAATAGTTTTTTTAAAAATAAAAAAGGATTGGCTAAAATTTTTTCTTGCAAAGAAAGGGGGGTTTTAAAAAAATTAGGACCTACTCAGAGTTTTGCAGACATTCTTGAAAATAGCAAGGATTTTATATACTGTGGGGTTTTTCACAATGTTTGAACTGAAAAAAACCTGGGTATTTTTTTCCTTTAATTTTTTTATAATTTTTTTAAAACCCATCAAAATCTGAAATGCTTTTTTAAGGCTATGTTCACACACGTAAATTTTGGGGGTGCATTTTTTGCATCGTATTTCGATTTTTAAAACCCCGGGAGATGCGTGACGAAAATTACGGTAACCCCAAACTCAAAAAGGAAAAAATGGATTACGCCTCCTCTCCCCCGACAAAAAAGATTTCCCAAATTTTACCAAGGGGGAAATAAGTACGTGTCCCAAATTTTTCACGGGGAATTTAAATAAAACTTTAGTTTTACCAGAAGAAAAATTGGAAAAGGGAAGCTTGCAGATTAAATAATAAACTTTTCCCTTTCATCATTGTTAAAAAAACTGCACCATTTTTGGGTTTTTGCGCTGGTTTTCAGTGTACACCCTTGTCCTAGGGGAATATGAACCAGTGATAAAGCTCCTCATTCCCCCAAACCGCACAGGGCTCAGAACATTACCTCCCTCTCGGGTGGCTCCCCTGTCTTTTTTACCCCCTTTCCCTTAGTAATCACACAAAATCACTGCTGAGGTGAAATTTACCCCTAGGGGCTGTTTTTTTCTAGCCCCTGTCCTCTGTACTTTTTGAGTAATTTTTAAAAACAGTCCCAAAAAAATAAAAAAAAACCCACAATCAGATATGTGCACTGAAAAAAATAAAACCCAAAAATTTTTTGGGTTTCCCAACAGGAATTCGACCCCAACGCCCTAAAAGGCGAAGTGCAAACCCCCCCATTTCTAAACATTGTAAAAACCCCACGCCCCTTTACTAAACAGACCTTTTTTTTGGCAAAAAGGAGCACACTTTTGGGGAAAAGGGCTTTGGTAAAAAGCCCAAAATGTTGGGTCAGATGATATGCTTTTTCAAATAAACATAAACCCACACTTTGTTTTTGAAAACATTGAATGCGGGAAGCGGGACAAAAAAGGGCTTTAAAAAACCTTTTTTTTAAAAACCCCCTTTTTAATTGTTCGTTTAAAGTGCTTTTTCCAATGGAAAACCCCCGATCCCAAATTAAATGCCTAAACTGGTCCCCTGAAAAGTCAGTTGCTCTAAACCTGGCTGTTGGCCCTTACACATCCTAAGGTGTCACTGTGAGCAGAGACACCATTAGGGTGGTACTGGCAGTATTTCTAAACGGGCCCCTAGATCAATTTAAAAAAGGGGGCCCAACTGAAAGGTGGCATTCTTTTCCACTCATTGGGGGAAAATAAATATTTTTGGTGGCACAGGAGGGTTTATAATTTGCATAAATTCCAAAAATTTCCTCCTGTCATTTCATCCTCTCTTATATATAAGGACAGCAGGAGTTTTTGTGTTGTGTTTGTCTTGCTGTCTGTATTTGGAGTTTTTGCATGGCAACTTCTCAGGATCCTTGCTTATCACCTAACTTAGCCGCACACCTGAGCTTATTAGTAGACTCTATAAAGCTCAGCTGAAAATGGCAGTCTGTGCAGAGAAATGGGTTTGGGAAATCCGGGTCTATTTCTGCTGGTTTGGATTGTTCTGCCCCCGGTTTTTTGGGGCCCAAAATTTCCCTATTTTTGGGTTTTCAATCTAAGTTTTTTTTGGGCCCAATTTTTAGCCCTTTGTATTTTTTTTTTTAAAAAAAATTTTTGGCGTTTGTCTAGTGTCTGTTGGGCCCTGCCCAGGTCTTACTGGGTTCTAAATTAACTTGCTATTTAAAGGGAAATTTTTTTGTTTTTTAGGGAGATGTTTGAAAAAAGGTGTTGGGGTTAAATCAGGGTAAGGGGTTTCCCGGGGTTTGGGAGTTCATGGGGTGAGCTTTTGAGGAATAGCGTAAGGAACAGTTATTGCTAATACTCTTTTGTTCCTAAGCTGTACACACATTTTTTAAATCTTCACCCAAAAGTTTCGTCTACTTTACTGTCCTGTTTTTCCTAATTAACCCATAATAAAGGTTTTTTTTAATTTTTTTTGCTTTGTACCCGACGCTTTTTTAAATTTCCCGGTTGCTGTTGAGTGGGTTTTGTCAATAATTAAGATAGGAACAAAAATGAAAGGGCCCCGATGCTTTCCATGTTACTGACTTTTTCTGAAAAAAAAGATGCAGAGGCGAAACTTCAACCCCCTTTTTCCTAGCCCAAAAAAAGGGAAAAGGAGCCCCCCATTTTCCCTGTGCCATTTACAATACAGTGCTTTCCCTTTTGTTTGGGAGGAGGGCTTTTGCAACCCCCTGACTGAAAGTTTCTATGCAGCATTTTTTAGAAAACACCAAAAATCTAAAACCAAAAAAGCTTTATTTCTGTCCAATTAAAAATATTGCAATTTTTTTTTCTCTAAATGTATTTAGTATTCGATATTCAGTATTGAGTTGCTGATTTAAACATTTCTGCCAGAAATTGAGCAAAAATTTTTTTTCTAGATTTTTAATCACACTTTTCCTTTTTTAAAATCAATTTTTTTTGACTTTTGTTGGGTTTTCCCGTACAAAGTATGAAGAGAACAGAAAGTGAGTGCTGGAACTCGCTAAGGAAATGAGTAGTGACTACAAAAATTGGGGCTTTCCAAAGAATTTTTGTCCCCCTTTTTTGCTTGACACGTTTCTGCAATGAAGTTTCTCTGCCCGTTTAAAAATCTTTAAAACGGAAAAACAAATCCCCGCTCTTTCTGTATCCCCAGAATTGTTCAAGACTAAGGAAGGTAAGCTTTGCCTATCTTTATACAAGGACCCATGGCATTTAACTAGCAACAAGTCCTCTTTATATGACATAACACTGAAGACAAAGCATGCAGCATGTGATCAGAACAAGTGTAATACAAGCTCACTTTTCTCATTATTCTCCATTTCCTATTAATGTATCCACTATGAATGATCAATTATTTATACACAGAAAGCATGTTCCCAAACATCATACACAGAATGTATCCGCTTACATGGGTTCCTGACCCCTATGATAGTGAAATTGATATAATTTTCCTATTGTGGCCACACAATGCCGTTTAGTTTATCAAGCTAAAATTGTGTTGTATTGTGGAAAGAAACTTAAATACTTTGGAAAATCATATAGATCTGCACAATTCAAGCAGACATTGTCTCCGTACATTAGTGGGGAAGAGGATTTGCCTTAGTATGAGTACAGACTTTTAGGAAGTAGGCCATCTGGTCACAGCATGACCCAAGGTTGGGGTCAAGTCTTCACAGTGGGCTACAAGGCTGGAAAAATGATAGTCTCTATCACATATGAGAGTATTGGTGGCAGGTCAAAAGGCGAAAAAATATAAGAAATAAATAAAATGTAAGAAAAGAGTCCACTACATCTTTAATTTGAATGCTTTGGCACAGATATAGGAAGATAATGTGTTAGTTGCACGTTTTATTGGATGGATGTATGGATAGATAGATAGATATGAGATAGATAGATAGAGAGAGAGAAATGTAGTTTTTCTTCTGTATATGTTTCCCAAACATGGTAAAAACTCTAAATAACTGATAGTGTATCTGTAATAATTGTGTCAATAATGTGGTATCGGTCACCCGTGGTGCTGGTACTGCTTCTGTTATTGTGCGCTGTTATGCCAAGAAGTATAGTAACTACGCACAAAGTTAATAATCAGGGACAGTGATAAGGCAAGGAGGCATGGAAAGAAAGAGCCACATGAGCATTATCAAAGCTTCACATCAGAAACGTTCAAATGTCTCAGAAAATCAAGAAAACTCTTGCACTTGCATTGCTCCATCAGATAATATCTGAAAAGCTTAAAGAGGTTGTCTGGTTCTTTTTTTTTTTAAATAAATTTGGCTCAGTATGTGTGTAAATGTGTGTACAGTATATACTTTATTAATGTCATCCCTTATTGCTGCATATACTATAGCAGGGCCAGCCAGCCTGCTGACTATCGCACATATGCACTAGTCCAGAGGTCAGTGCTGCTATACTATTGCTGCCCCTTAGCCCTTTGTTACGAGCTGCCCCGCAGCCTGCATGTTGGGTCGCAGGGGTGCACTCGTGTACCCTCTCCTCGTATGCTGCTGGGGACGAGTGGTGCCGCAGTCCACATGTCAGGCTGTGGGCGCACTTATACTGCTGGCTGGAACTTAACTTGCCATGGTCCTGGTCCTCTGCCAGCCGGAGCGCACGTCCCCACTCTCTAGGGCACGTGTGCACTGCCTTCGCAAAATTTAAAGGGCCAGAGCACCGGTAATTGGCTAATTTCCGGGCGCTAACACTAGATTTTCTGGTCACCTCCCCTACTTCCTTGCTGGATCTACAGCACCCTGAGTCTTAGGCCGTGTTCACACAGCTTATTCAAGCTGTAATTGCGGGACGGATCCCGTCCGCAATACGGCTTGAATAAGGGGCGGGAGCGCGGCGGGGGAGCTGCCCGTGGGCACCATAGACAATGCATTATTTATGGTGCGTACGCGCCGTAAATAATGCGCATGTCACTATCTCCCCCCACGACGGATTCGGCGAGCGGGGAGGAGCGACGGAATGCACAGTTCTCTATGGAAATGTGGTTTTACCGTAGTTACTGGGAGGGATTGGAGCCGTACTGAAGCGCAAATACGGCGCGCAGTACGGCTCCAATCCGTCCCAGAATAAGCCGTGTGAACATGGCCTTAGAGTAACCGACTGTTTACTGTTCTTCTCTTACCGTCTACCTAGACCTCTACCTCCGTCCTCTGACCGCATTCTGTCTGCTGCCAGCCCTGATATTTCTTTCCCACGAGCCTGCTTTACGATTTTATACCATGCTACGCCTCGGCTGCCACTGAAAGCAAGTCTTTTGCCACAAAAAACCAAACCTGCCTTGCAACGGGCACTTGTGAAAACCTGGGGCCCCTTAAACTCCACTCCTTGTCGTGGGTTACACCACCGCTTGTGGTGGTCAAGTGGATCCACACACCTATGGTCGATACCGTCTATTTCCGTGATACACTACTCTGTATAGTGTGATGTTTTGTTCAGGGAGGTCTGCGGGTGGCCACAACATGGAACTGCCATCCGACTTGCTCACTAGTGCCCTTGCATGCTTATCAGGAGGCCATTGCTGCTATAGTGTAGCCACCGGCAGCCCTCCCCGGTTCGAACATCACACTATACAGCACAGTTTGCAGTCTATTCAGGTAGGGATGCAGGCAGTATAGCATCGATGGCCTCCTGACTAGTGCACATGTGCGCTAGTCAGCAGACCAGATGGCTCTGTTAGGCTATGTTCACATGGCTTATTTTGGGACACATTTTGCCACGTTATGAGAGCGTATTGCGCTCTAATACGAGCGAAATCCGTCCCAATCATTACGGTAATCCACAGTTCTCATAGAGAACTATGGATTACGCCTCCTCTCCCTGCTCATGCAATACGATCGTATTGTAGGTGCGAGTGTCACATCAAGGGAGGTACAGTGAGCCCTGACTGGAACCCAGCCCACTGTCCCTGCCTACTTGACGTGCTGCACTAGGCGGCAGACGCCAAATGGGCGACAGTCCCTGCGCTGCTAGAGTGCTGGGGCCGTCAGGAAGTAGAATAGTCAGACAGTCCGGGTCAATATCAAATAGGAATGCCAAAGCCACAAATCAGAACCAGAGAGATAAACGTAAACAAGCCGGGGTCAAACACGAACGGGAGCAAGGTACAAAATCAGGAGACAAGCCGGGGTCAGGAGAAGAAGCCGAGGTCAGGTATACGGATAAGCAAAACACAATATAAAGAACAGGTAACACAAGGTAGCCAGGAATATCACAGGCGCTGCACTCAGCCTTCAGGGAGTTTAAATGGGATTTCTGGATACCGCCCCTGCAGCTGATTGGAGCGGCTTCCGGGTACTCCCATTGGCTGGTGCAACTCGCCCCCTGTCAGGAGTGGCTGGGCCTCTGTCACTCACAGAACTGTCAGCAGCATGTGTATCAGGGTGGGATCGCAAATCAGCTGCTGCAGCCTATAGATCCCTGCAGCCTGAGCACAGCCCTGACAGTACCCCCCCTTTTAGGAGGGGCCACCGGACCCTTCCCTGGTCTGGGTTTGTCCGGGTGAGACTCATGGAATTCCCTCACCAGGCGATCAGCAGGGATGATTTCGCTGGAACCCATGATCTCTCCTCAGGACCATACCCCTTCCAATGGACCAGGTACTGCAGTGACCTTTGAGCCTTACGTGAATCTAAAATACGGATGACTTCATATTCTAACTCCCCCTCTATGCAAACTGGAGAAGGAGGCCTAGAGGGCAGAGTCACAGGCTGAATATACCTCTTACGAAGTGCACGACGGGACATGTTATGTATACGAAGAGAAGAGGGTAATTTCAGCCGGTAAGCCACCGGGTTAACCACCTCCTGAACCACATATGGACGTTCAGGTACAGGTGGAGGGCACAGTTCACCAGGAGGAAGAGTTCTGGGAACCTTAGCCCGCGCGCAAACTTCACAAGATGCCGCATAGGCCTCAACGCTGGCACAGTTGCTTCCAAATAGAACATTAGCCTGCACATCAGTATTGCCCAGCATGGTAAGGAGACATCTGTCAACACACCATTGTCCCCACCTGACTAATTTCCCTGAATTTCAGTCCAACACTGGGTTGTATTTCTGAAGCCAGGGCAGCCCCAAAACCACATCAGCGGGCAGCCCCTCCATGCGAATAGAACTTTTCAATATGTTTTGGATCCGACCACCATTTTCCAGCCAGGGGTACAATGTTGGATTGCGCCCGAGCTAGTGGAGTGGAGTCAATAGCCACAACCCACAGAGAATCATATAGCGGTCTCCAAGGTAGGCCTAGACGTTTGGCAAAAGACGAATCAACAAAATTAGAAGCTGATCCAGAATCCACAAACGCACTCCCAGAACTAGACAGCGACAAGTATGAAAACTTAACTGGTAGCAGCAACTTTTTAGATACAATCGGAAATACCTGCTCGCCTAGGTGATCTTCCTGCTGACCACCTAAGTGTTGGAGTTTTTCAGACCTGCTCTTCCGTTTGGAGCATTCCCGAATTTCCGTGTCCTCTTCTCACAGTAGACGCACAACCCCTCGAAGCGACTAGTACTCCCACGGGCACTAGCCGCAATGACAGAAAAAGCCCCCCCTTGCATGGGCTCCTCTGGGTTTAAATTGGAAACAAAGGGTTTTGGGGGGACCATGGTGTGGACCACCGGAGGGGGAACCTTTTTCCCGCCGTCTCTCCTTAAAAACGTCTGTCCAACGAATGGCTAGTGCCATAGCCTCATCCTAAAGTACCAGGGGTAGGGTAAGCCACCAATAAATCCTTCACATGGTCAGCTAACCCTAATCTAAACTTGCATCTGAGAGCTGCGTCGTTCCACCCAGACGGAACACACCAGCGACGAAATTCAGAGCAATACTCCTCCACCGTCTTTTTACCCTGCCTCATGGTGGTCAGCTGAGCCTCGGCCACAGCTTCCCTATCAGGGTCATCAAAAAGTACCCTTAAAGCAACAAAGAACCTGTCCACAGAAGACAGTTCTGGCGAATCAGGTGGTAACGAAAATGCCCACTCCTGGGGTGGACCCTGAAGTAAGGACATAACAATTCCCATCCTTTGTTCCTCATTCCTTGAGGTAAGTGGGCGGAGCCTAAAATACGGGTGACATCCCTCTCTAAATGCCACAAAGGCCTTCCTGTTGCCTGAGAACCCGTCAGGCAACTGGATAGGGGGCTCCACAGAAGGGGAAGGTAGTGCAGGGACCCTCTGACTTGGGGTAGACTCCTGCTGTTCTACCCTCAGTGCCAGATCCTGGACTAGCTGGGTTAGCCCCTGCATCTGCTTTACCAGAGCTGTCATGGGGTCCATAGTGAGGGTAGAGCAGTAACGGTTTTGGCCTGTGATAATGTCCCCGTCAGGGAGGGTACAGTGAGCCCTGACTGGAACCCAGCCCACTGTCCCTGCCTGCTTGACGTGCTGCCCTAGGCGGCAGACAGCAACTGGGCGACAGTCCCTGCGCTGCTAGAGTGCTGGGGCTGTCAGGAGGAAGAAAGGTCAGACAGTCCGGGTCAATATCAAAAAGGAACGCCAAAGCCACAAATCAGAACCAGAGGGATAAACGTAAACAAGCCGGGGTCAAACATGAACCGGAGCGAGGTACAAAATCAAAAGACAAGCCGGGGTCAGGAGAACAGGCCGAGGTCAGGTATACGGATAAGAAAAACACAATATAAAGAACAAGTAACACAAGGTAGCCATGAGAATATCACAGGTGCAGCACTCAGCTAGCAGGGAGTTTAAATGGGATTCGTGGATACCGCCCCTGTAGCTGATTGGAGCGGCCTCAGGGTCCTCCCATTGGCTGGTGCAACTCGCCCCCTGTCCGGAGTGGCTGGGCGTCCGTCACTCACAGAACTGTCAGCAGCATGTGTATCAGGGTGGGATCGCAAATCAGCTGCTGCAGCCTATAGATCCCTGCAGCCTGAGCACAGCCCAGCCCTGACAGCGGGGAGATAATTGACATGTCATTTATTCACAGCGCTTACACACCGTGAGTAATGACAGTCTATGGGGCTGGCCGGCTGGCGCCCCCTCCCCCGGCGCCGCGGGAGAACGCGCCGATCAGCGTGACTCCCGAAGACCTGGCTTAATTGCGGGGCGTACTGTACATACCCTTATAGTGTATGCAGCAGTAGGGGATGATGTTCTCAAAGGAACGTCATACCTTACTGCCATACACATTACAGTAAAAATATGTCTTTAAAAACACACAACAAACACATTAATAAAGTATATATACACATTTACATTCTGAACCAAATTTATAAAAAAACAAAACTGGTCAACTCCTTTAATGATGCAGTAAAATTATCTGCATGACTGTACATTTGCAAATTGGTATTTAAAATTACATTTAAGGCACAGTGAAAATAATAAAAATATTTTGGTATTGCATAAAAGTGCTCTTAGAGAGTTGGGCTAGGGCCACGCAGCATAGGACAAAAACTTGTTGAAAACAAAAACCTAAAAACCTCTTTGAACCTGAGGATTCTGACGAGTTTTTTGGGTGGTTTTTAGATTTTTGTTGAGGTTTTTTGGGCGGTTTTTCAAGCAGTCTATGTGAAAAGTTCTCTGTCAGATTTTCAGAGGTTTCTAAATACTAAAAACCACAGAAAATCTGATGGAAACCTGTGCTGTGTAGAGATAGCCTTATACTAGCTCCTAACTATGCAATCCTATCTAATCAAGAAGAGGTGGCTAAGTGTGTGGTTCTCGCACTGAAATTTAAGAGTAACTGGCCATGAGTTTGTGCCAACACTTCTTTCTATATTTGGATGCAAACTGAGGATCAGATGGAGTCTGCATAAGAAGGGTGAAATGGGGCCACTATGGGAACTTGACTTGAGACCTATGTTTTCAGAACTTACATCCCCTTTAAAGAGAGACTAGTATGTGTAATAGCCATTGAGAATGTCAAGAAGCTGAGCTTGTTGAGTGAAAGAGTCGGGGCTGAAAGTTATAGTGAGGATCGGCCAAGGAGACAGAGGTGACCCTAGAGGACTTCTGGAACAGGAGGGGACATATTAACAACTGGACATCCACTTCATCTGTGACATTGGAGAGGTCTGTGAGAGTGCAGCCATGTGTGACATCAGTGTAATCTGTGTCTAATAGCACTTCAAAAGGGTTGAGCTGTAGAGCATTGTGCCTTGAAGGGCAACTAGTGACTGTGTACTGTGTTTTAGCTGGGTCTTATAGCATTAACGGGGTTGTCCAGTTCAAAGCAAAATTAAATAATAAACTAATACAGCCTAAGAAAATAAAAAAGCCTATACTCGCCTTTCTCAGCTTCAGTGCCTGGTCTACCAGGTCTTCTGTTTACCTTCATTTTCTTCTGAATGGGACATCACGAACCATTCATTTAAAGGGAATATGTCGCCAATTTTTTTATTTCACTTATTAAATCAAGCCCCTGATCCATATTCTTTTCCTCTCGGCCGTTTTTATTTCCTGATTGTAGATTTCTCAATTCGTCCGTCTATATATATATGTGGGGAAGACATTCTTGTTTGCACTGCTTTAACAGCAGTCAGAGAGATACTTTACAGCAGCCTCCTGCACATAGGAGCCTTAAGACCGATTCTGTACCATAGACTTCTATAGCAGAGTTTTCTAGTCATGCTGTGTGACCTAGGAAGAAATCACTGTGCAGGGAGGGGAGAGAGGCAGCTGTGACATCTCCTCTTGTGACTGGTGGATTCTGTGTTATCTATACACATTGGTGTCTCCTTTCAGTTTGACCATGCTTGTGCTGATAATGAGCAGACAACTGAGAATCTTTCTCTACAGAACAGGAAGTTTCCGACTATTATTAGGCCTAGTGGCCAAAGTGAGAACTGCAGGACTTAAGAATTATTAAAAAAAAAATACTGAAAGTGATATGGAAAATTAGAAAAACATAACCAAAAATTCCTAAAAACTGTGTTTTACATAAAAATGTGAGTTAAACAATAAGTCATTTTTTGATGACACAGTCCCTTTAAATCACTATTCGGAAGTGAACAGCTCCAAACAGTGATATAAGAAGAGATTGAAAGTCACCAGAGGATTGGAAAGACCAGGGCTGGGATGGAGAAGGGGAGGAAGGTGAATATAGGCTTTTTATATTTTGCTTGGCTGTCCTAACATATTACTTCATTATGACATGAACTTTACAACCTCTTTTAGTGACTCTGAGTACGGTACCCCTGGTACAGGGGATAGAAACCTATTACTGGTGTGTGAATCATAGATTATTTTGCAGGTGTGCCGCAATAAATTCTGCCAATTATATTATTTTTTATGAAACAAGATTTGTGCACCTGTTACAATAGCTATAAAGCTTCAGTGCCTTGTCAGAGTATAAGCCTACTTGAGGCTGCAAAGACTGTGTTTCCGAAGAGGTTAACAGCACCTCATGCATGACTTGGCTCCTCTTACTTTTGGGTCTCAGAGGTCGATTGGGCCTATAAGGATTTCTTTACCTGGGGGCACCATTAACCTAAGTATCAGCCATGACTGAATATATAATGAAGCAAATCTAAACACTTTTTACTGACATGAGTGCTGTGATTTTCTTCTATGTTTTTGCGGCATCGCTTTCCACATGCACCATGGAAAGAACTCTCAGTGGAGATCAGTGTTGCTTGGTTTGTACATATAAGGGGCCATTTATATGACACTGGACAAATACCAGTCGGTTTATCCGACCGGTATTTGTCCGGTTTGTGTGCCATGGGGGATGGGGAAGGAGGGCTTCTCTACACGATTAGCGGAGAAAAGCACTCCCCTTTCACATTGACTTGTTCACATTCCATCAGAAAACCGGACGGAAGAATGAACATGTTCAATGTTTTTCGGGCGGTTGGCGGTTTCAAAAACTGTCGGGCGGAAAACCCGTGTAGTGGGGACTGCTGCACGGGTTTTCCATAGCGGCGTGGTGTGTTCGTTTGCAGCCGGTTTTTCAGACGGTCTGCAAAACCGCCAACCATCTGAAAAACCGGCCGCAAACCGGTGCCGTGGGGACATGCCCTAACAAGGGATACATTATGTCAAGGCTTTATATATTGATATGATACACGGAATTAGAGTAGTGATGTTCAATGCTATGATCAGTGGTGTGGGGAACTCGGTCAATTGCTAGAATGACCCTCTCATTCCCGCTGGTTGTCCTCTCAAAGAGCTGGTTCTGGCCATAGACAGTACAGTACTGTATGCTACAGAGTACACAACTCTCTAAGGACAAAGGAACTAGGGGAGACATCTATGAATTCGCATGCGCCATTTCTGTAACCTGGTGCAGACACACCAGTTCTAAATAGATATAGAAGAGTGTATAATACGCCATTATGAATGAAAGTTACGCGTCAAACATTTTTGGCACATAACGTTCAAAATTGGTGCATAGAGTTTTATAAAGTTTTATAAACTTTGTATGGCAGTTTCACACTAAACTTTGGCGCATTAATATGTGTCGTCAGGTGCATGTTACGCCAAGTTTGGTTGTATACCTGTCCATACATCTATAGAACCGGCAATATACGGCAAGACAATGGCAAAGGCAAATTCATAGATGTCCTAGGTCCCTAGTCTATGACAGTATGCCTGGACTACAATATTATACAGATGGTATGTGTGACAATTGACTATTTAATCTGATTCACTTGGTAACTTATGTAGAACATTAATCATTTGTTGGGAATGGTAGTGAAAAATCCTCTATTTAATATCATATTATGCATTTGTACTGTATATTAGAATATTTTGTCCCTTATTCTCATAATATTTCTCCATAGGTATCCCCGTGGACCTATCATGTATTGATCCCTGTATAATGGATATCTCCTTCATCTCTGGCGCGACGATACCTTTAATATGTCTTTTGCAAGAAATTGAAAACGAAGAAGCTATAAAGACTGTAGCACAAAATACTATTTTATCTTTCATAACACTTGCTTTTTATACAAATAATTCTGCTATTTTCATCTGTTATCCACAAAGAAACAAGCATCTATTGTCTCAAGAAATGAATGCACAAGGTATAAATGTAATATTAAATTTGATATATTTTAAATGTGTCTGTGGAAGGCATTGAGATATTCTCATATAAAGCACAAACACATAAAAAAGTGCAACTTGACTGTTGATGAGTACGGTATGCTAGTTATGAGTGCCAGGCAGTAATATGTAGTGGAAGCCTCAGCATAACAGTAGAGATCAGAGGAACCCGTGAACTTAGCAGTTTGACCCATTCTATACCCCTATTGATTTTGATTGCACTCTCAGTGCCACAGGGATGCCATTGGTAACAGTATCTGAATAGTAGGAGATCTGACTAATTTTAATGCCTAAAATAAAGAGGATGTAACTGACCAGGTGTTAAGAGAGAAAATCCAAAGGGGCTTTAATTAGTGTTGTGGCCCCTTTATAATCATAAGGGGCTGAGCTATGTCATATATGTCTAAATGATCCTCATAATGGGGACCTGCTTTAGTTGTCCCTTCTTCTGCAACACAGACAAAAGAGCAAAGTTGACACTGGTTAATTTCAGTTGCCCACAAAATAGAGGCTATGGGAGTCAAGGTATTAAAGGGGTTGTCTCACTACATTGATTCATCTTACCTCAGTCCTGTTTTCTTGGTTTCATTTTGAATTCAGAGGCGTGTTTACTGGCTTCCACTAGGCTGCAGGAGAAGCCAGGTCTGTAGCTATAGCAACCAGTGATGGCAGCCGATCAGGAGAGATTGAACAGGTCTGTAGCTATAGCAACCAGTGTTGGCAGCCTATCAGGAGAGATTGAACAGGTCTGTAGCTATAGTAACCAGTGCTGGCAGCCTATCAGGAGAGATTGAACAGGTCTGTAGCTATAGCAACCAGTGCTGGCAGCCTATCAAAAGAGATTGAACAGGTCTGTAGCTATAGCGACCTAAAGAGCTGATGTAGCCCATACAAGAGGGGATATCTAGGAATAGGTAGGATACTGTTAATGGACACATATTACAAAGTGACTTGTTTTTGCAAAATCTTTAACATAAAAAGCAATCTTTGTAGTGAGACAACCCCTTTAAGGTATTCGCAATACTATTTTGTTAGTCAAGGAAATAAAGGAAATAAACCAAGAGACATCTGTGATGTGAGGCGAACATGCCAAACCACATCACACATCTCAGCATCCTGGACACCAATATGGTGGTTATAAAACCTTTGTGGTGGTTATAAACTTAAAGGATGCATTCCTTCATTCATTTTCAAATAAAAATTTCAGGCTGCTTCTGCTTTCAGATTTTTCTCTTCTAGGTCTCTCCCAGTAACACTTTGTATTTAGATCTAGGGGGACATGTATGAAAACTGTCTGGGTCTAAGACTTTCTTTGTTGCCCCTAGTAACCAATCAGAGAGCCCCTTTAATTTTTTAAGAGCACTTTATGAAATGAAAGGAGCATTCTGATTGGTTGCTCTGGGCAACAAGGACAGTCTTAGACAGTTTTCATACATGTGGCCCCTAGAGTTTTCAGTGGAGAAAAGCCGTCCTCCCGTGGCTGCGTGCACGGCACACAAACCGGACAAATACTCGTCGGATAAACCGCCGGTATTTGTCCATTGCCGTGTGAATGCACCCTAAGGGCTACATGTATGAACGGGGCTGCGCCAGTTTGTGGCGTATGTTGCAGCAAAAAAACATTGCAGCCCAGTTTTATTGATGTACGAACTGTCTTATGCCAAAACTTGCACCAGGCACAGCACTTTTGAATGTGCCAAATATATGTGCCAAAGATAAGCTATGCACCAAAGATACAAGAGAAAGCCATGCTATGGGACAAAGATAGGCTATGCTATCAGATTTATGAACCCACATATGATAGATTCATAAATATTGTTGCATTCTACATTCCTCTATATCAATTTAGAACTGGCGTGTCGGCGCTAAGTTTCATACATGTCCCCGAAATGCTGAACATTGCGTCACTGTCAAAACACTTCTGGACTGCACTGTATATGTCGTATAACCTCATTATTTGCACTTCTTTTTTTAAATACAGGTACTACAATAAACGTCTCACTAAACTTAAGAGGAAAATATTTTCACTACCCAGAAGTGGAGTCTAACTGGAGTCTGCCTGTTCCTTTCTCACTGGAGATCCACATTAGTAATCTTACAGGATATAACAGAACAATAGATCATTTGCATTATCAAGACCTGAGGGTTTATCAGGACTTCATCAATGTGTCCTTATACTTTGAAAGTCAAATTCCATGTGAGTAGCATCTTTTGTTGAGATCATTTTCAGTTATTTTCTTCCTTGTATAACTACTGTATTACGGGATTGTCTAGTGGTTAGCAAGTGCATATGTATATGTTTGAGACAAAACAGAAAACCCTTCTACTCAGGCTGACCCAGCATATCCATGCATAACATGGTCAGCCATTCAGTTTAATTCTGAAGCAAGGGCAAGTGGTTAAAGGGATGTTCCCACCATAGACTTTGTTGGCATAACGCTAGGATATGTCATAAACATCTGTTAGGTTCAGGTTCCAGAGTTGGGACCTGCACCTATCTCGAGAATTGGCCACCAAAAGTAACAGAGCAGAATGGAGACTCGGTCATACTAGCGCCTGACTCTCCATTCTGTTCTATGACAGTTTTAAACACAGCTGATCACGTCACTCACCTGTACTCGAAACTCCCATAGAGCAGTATGGAGAGCATGACTGACTCTTCATTCTGCTCCGTAACATTCAGGGTCTGTTCCAGAGATAGGTGCCGGTCCCGAATGAACTTAAATCATGGATATCATTTAATATATTCAAAGACATATTAAGTATATTTGTAGAAGACATATTAAGTATATTTAAAATTGAGATAGTAAAGGGGGTAATTTTACCATGTTGCCAAAAATCCTTGTGTAGTCTGGGCCTTTAAGGGTATTCACAGTTCACCAATTAGATTATAACATATAGGGAAAGGTTAATGAAGACTATTACCAAATACATAATTGTTTTGATTTTGCTTTGGTCAGGAGATAAAGATTTTATTTCCTTTTAGAGTACAAAAGTTTCTCTGGTTACCGACCAACTCTCCCCACTTTCTCTTATTTCTTATTGCTCCAGGCTGCTGTCAGCCTGTCCATCCTGAGTCACTCCCTGCAGAGTTTTATCTCTAGCAATGGACTTTGTTAACCTAACAAAATGAAAAGCTTTCACCTTTTAGAGCGCTGTAGCGTTGTATACTGCACTTTATAAATCTCCTGTAGTCAAGTCACTGTAACAGGAATATCTAGGAATTGCAATGCTGATCTGTAATCCAAACAGTAGCAGCAAAAAGCTTTGTAAGATAAATACCAGTGCTAATGCATGAAAAACATGCCACAAAACATATAAAAACTGAACATTGGGTATTCACCACCAGACACCTATGAATTAAGCCAAAGGAGCCTATGAAATGCATAGCATGTTGCATTGTATTTGTTTTATATGCCTGAATAAAACTGACACTTTATGGTGGTGAATACCCAGTGTTCAGTTTTTATATTTTTTCTGGCATGTTTTTTGTGCATTAGCGCTGGTATTTATCTTATACAGCTTTTAGCTGCTACTGTTTGGATTGCATTGAGCCGTGGAGGTGTTTTTGTGCAAGCACTTCCCCGTGGATTGGAGAGTGACCGGCTGCTTCTGCTTCCTGACCCGCTGAGATCTCTATGCATTTACATGAGTTGTACTGTTCATAGTACTACCTCCCCAGGTGAGCAGGACTGAGTAGAAGTAGTTTCTTGCTGGTGTATGTACGTACTACACATAAGTGCACTTCTGTTCTTTGTTGTTTCAGCACGTTTTTTTACAGAGCTGATCTGTGAATCACTGCTATAGACTCACCCACAGCCTGACCAGGAAGTGGGAGTCTAAAGCTGCCTGTGGCTCTGTGAAACTGAACTGTGAGAAAACCTGTTTAAAGGATTTTTCCCGTCTCCTAACATCTGGATTATAAAATAAGAATGAGCTGGCTGCAGAAAATGGAAAGGTGGTTGTGCTTACTAGGATCTCTCCATTCATTTTTATACTGTAGGAGTTTTGAATACAGCCAAGCACACTCTTAATTAAAGGGGTTGTCTACTTCAAAAGAACATCGGAGACCTCATTTAAATAATAAAAAAAAGAAGTTTACTTTCCTTTTGTCCCCAGTTCCAGTGCTGCGTCTCTTAGACCTTCTGTTTTCATTCTTGTATTTCTGACTGGAGAGACGCAGCACTGGAGTTTGGCACCGCATGAAGGGGAGTATAAGTTTTTATTTTATTTTAGTGGGGACCCAGTTGCTGCCTGTTACATTTTCTTGGACAACCCCTTTAACATCTAAGGACGCTAGTAGCAGATGTCACACTAGAGACTGAGATCCATAAAGGGAGTCTGTCACCATTTTTTTTTTTACTAATTAAACAAGACACTGATGCATCTTCTTTTCTTTTTTGCTGTTTTTATTTTTTGATTGTAGATTTCTCAATTCATTTGTTTTTATATGATTGTGGGGACAGCATTCTTGCATTCACTGCTTTTAACAGCATTTAGAGAGATGCTCTAAAGCAACTTCATGGACATAGGAGCCTGTGAACTGGATCAGTCCCATTGACTTCTTTAGCAGAGTTTTCTTGGCATGCTTTTTGACCTGGGAAGAAGTCAGTATGCAAAAATGGAGAGCTGCAACTCCTATTGTGACTGGTGGATCCTGTGTTATCCATACACATAGGTGTCACCTTTCAGTGTAATCCTGCTTGTACTGATCATGAGCAGACTACTGTAAGTATCTTTCTACAGAACAGGAAGTGTCAAACTATTATTAGGCTTAATGGCCAAAGTGAAAACTGCAGGATTTAAGAATTTGTAAAAAACAAAAAAAAAAAACATTGAAAGTGATACGGAAGATTAAAAAAAATAACCAAAAATTCTTGAAAAATGTGTTTAACATAAAAGACATGCGTTAAACAAAAAGTCATTTATGATGACACATTTCCTTTAAACCAGTTATTGGATAAAATTCTGTTTAGAAACCAATTGTTGAAGTTGTTAACCTAACTATTGTCTTCAGAAGCAGTTTTTTTTATGTATATGGAAAAATTGGTTACAACCAGTAAACAGTAACGTACACTCTTTTCGCACGATAGTCACAGGTTCACGGCCAGGTAGGGCATCCCAACCCTCTCCACACCTGTATATCGCAAACAACCCTGGTCGTGTACAAACACCTTCTTGAGGCAATGTCTTCTTAATATAACTTTCTTATTTTAATATTTTGGAACACCAAAAACAGACAACTTCAAATGCTGTAGGAGTGTATCAAACACTGAGACACAATTCACTTAACCTGCAACAATATGACTCATATGAGCCTTCAGTTCAGTTCATCACGAAGTGGTGAAGCCCAAACGAGCCTCCCATACAGTTCAAAGCTAGGTTGTGGTCCTTTGAATCATATCCGCTTATAGAGCGGAACTCACTGCTTCCTCTCTCCAGGTCGGGGTAGTTACCCTGAAATGTCGCATCCAGACAAGATATTGTAAGAGATGTCTCAGGAAAGAAGAAAGAGTATAATCTTATTTATGTTTCGATCTTGCCTGGACATAGAGATTTGGATTTACTGGCCCTCAAAGTCTTTCCTCAGGCAATAGCTTTGCACGTATATTACAGTAGTCAGCTCTTATATGCTCCCTGTATTACACACTTATATGTATGTATAGGACACCATACAGATTTTTGGTTACTTACTATTCATCACTCTTTTGTTAATTTCTAAAAACAGTTTACACAAGACCCCTCGGTATCATGTGGCTGATTCTGATCGCGCTTGTTGTTGTATGTGGACTTATTTTCATTGCTTTCAAAGTCAAACAAGAGAAAAAAATTGCTCCAATAATAGACTGTAAGTATGAAAAGCATACAGTATTTTAACCTTTATCTCATATGCAATTGTACAGTGTCTCTGTGTGTATTTGTTACATCACAACTGCTCTCAGGAATCCGGAGCGGAGATCTGAAGTGAAACCTCATAATTCTCCCAGGGATTTTCACGTTGTTTTGGGGCTAATTCTTGCCCAGTCTACCGGACAAAGAATCTGTTGGGATTCTGTATAAAAGATAGAACGTGTCATTTCTTTTTTTTTTTTCCTCATAGATTCCAAATCTGTGGTGGGGAAAAAAAAACGTGCTGTATTTACAGTGTGACTCAATAAAGGTATACTCCTAATATAGACACTTAAAGCAATGTATCTATAATACGCTTTTCATTTAATTAGTATCAAAAGTTTAAAACAGCATATCGGCTAAATAGCCTAGCTTTTCAGACATTCTCAATAATGCTTTTATAGTATACACTTGTGGTTATGTTTCTCCAAGCCTGGAGTAGTCCAAATGGATCTTCAGCGCTGAAGCTTCAAGCGCTCTTCACTAGCAGCTGGCACAGCTTGCTAGACGATGTTCACCTTGCTGCGATGACTGCCGTCTGGGGTGTGTGCACTGCTGTTCTGCGACGTTTCCGTGTCCTCCCCCTTTCTCAAGCATAGCAGATACAAGGTCTGTCTTCTTTTTATACACATATTCTATCCAACTTTGGCATACTAATAATTTTCTATAGAAGACAAATACATATAAGCTCCTAATTACAGAAGTCATAAAAATACGTTAAAATTACACTCTTCATTCAGCTCATTTGGGCTGAGTGAATCGAGTGTAAAGATCCAGTAGACCTCTCGTTGCATGAGATTTTTATTAATCTGTGATTCATCAACACCATGAATTTGTTCAATTACCTGCCATTTAAGGTCACAGACATTATGTTTTACTTCATAAAAATGTCTGGCTAACGAGCTTTCTCCATATTTTTTGTTATCTTTTTTATCTAGTGGAATTGTACCTTCTATTGCTTGAAGCTTCAGCGTTGAAGATCCATTTGGACTACTCCAGGCTTGGAGAAACATAACCGCAAGTGTATACTATAAAAGCATTATTGAGAATGTCTGAAAAGCTAGGCTATTTAGCCGATATGCTGTTTTAAACTTCTACTAATTGAATGAAAAACGTATTATAGATACATTGCTTTAAGTGTCTATATTAGGAGTATACCTTTATTAAGCTACTAAACACGGGGCTTTTGAGCAGAGTGCCTACGTCTATACTCTATCACATGCGGTTTATATACATTTAATAGAGGTCATATATTATATCGTATTTACAGTGTGAACCATAGCATGTACTCCTACTAAAATCAATGGGATGGAGAGCCCACATGGTTTTCATGTAGAATCCAGGAGAACATGCCCTCCGAGCAATGATGCTCGACCTTTGTTGGACTGTATCACTGCCAAGAGATGCATTGAAGTGTAAAGGTTTATTCCCTTCTGAGATACTTACACCTTATTAACAGTTTAACCCATACTTGAGTGATTAGTATGGGTTCCATTTTTCAGCTACCCAATGGATGGGGGTCTCTTGCTTCCCAGACTGGCACAGCATAGAGGAGAAGACTCTGCAGGGAACATCTGAGCATATCCAAACTTCCTGCTTTCTAGAATGCTAATCAGGAAGTCAGAGACCCTGATTCTCCAGATATATGGTCCCCGAAATTAAGACAGTGTCTTATATAAATTTTTGCTCCTAGAGATGCGCTGGGTCTTATTTTCAGGGGTGTCTTATTTTTCCATGAACAAGAATTTACATTTATTGTTGAACAAAAAAAATAAATCATAATTTATTAATATACTCTAGTCCTGTCATCACAAACATCAGCACAATCAGCCAAACTCTAAAGCAACAGGTAACCTCAGTCACACTACCTCATCAGTGTGCTGTGCCTGCAGTGTATGTAGTGAGAGACTCAGATCACCCTGCACAAGCAGCTATGCAGTCAGCTCCCCCTATACAGTTGGTATCTCCCACAGCTTCCTGTAGGATCTCCTGACTTGTAAAGTGAAAGTAAACCCCTTCTACCTTTAATACTGAGCTAAATCCTCTGAATTGTTAATGACATGTATTTGAGACGTCTAATAATTTCATCGACGATCAATGTGTGTCTGTATATCTGGAGGTGATAGGTGCTCTTATAGCAATGACTGCCACTAGGTCTTATTTTCAGGGGAGGTCTTATATTTCTAAGCTTGAAATAAATTGCACTAGGTCTTATTTTCGAGGGATGTCTTATTTTTGGGGAAACACGGGATACTGTTTTAAAGGAGTATAATAGGTATTACAAAGGGATTGTGTTATGATAAAGATATAACAGTAGACATTACATTGCACTTAGTGCCCCACAACCCCAACTGTGTCTGCCACTAAATGGACAATAGACCTGCAATATATTGACAGCACTCTAGTCTCTGCATCAGAAGTATGCACTAATCTTTTGCGGACCATGATTTTCCTATACTATGAGGAAATGACAAAAGCAGGTTTGTGCCCCAACCGTTGAGTTTCTGACACCACTTTAGTACATTTATTATAATAAATACAATAGGGGACATGCATGAAAACTGTCTGGGTCTAAAACTGTCAGAACTCCTCTTTAATTTTTTCAGCTAATTGTAGCTAACACCCGGCGGTTACAGGGAGGGATGGAGCTGTCACCACCCCGCGCTGTTTAACCCTTTAGACAGCCCGGCAAACATGCCCGCGGCATCTCATTTATTGATAAACGGTGCGGTGCGCGTTTACTCACGCCGACCGGGACAACTGCAGCAAAATCATAGGGTTCCAATCAGTGAACATGGCAGCTGGAAGTCTTGTGAAGGCTTCCATCGCTAAAAAAAAATCACAGAAAATATTCCTCAGAATCTAATAGTATCTATATGGATTTGGAACAACAAACCAGTCACTGAAAAAATCCTAAACAAATCCAGACTCTAAAATATAACTTTTAATATATACCCATAAAAATACGATTTCTAATCCAAACTCTATCTAAATCAATATATATATAAACACACTGTCCCTATCTACTTTCCCTACACTTATCCTCAAATAGACCAAGTAATCGTCCCGATAAGGACGGCCTAGTCTTTGTAGGCTCACCCTATTAAATCACTTTATGTCCCTATCAGCCACCAGAAATATTAGCATATACACTCACCGGCCACTTTATTAGGTACACCTGTCCAACTGCTCGTTAACACTTAATTTCTAATCAGCCAATCACATGGCGGCAACTCAGTGCATTTAGGCATGTAGACATGGTCAAGACAATCTCCTGCAGTTCAAACCGAGCATCAGTATGGGGAAGAAAGGTGATTTGAGTGCCTTTGAACGTGGCATGGTTGTTGGTGCCAGAAGGGCTGGTCTGAGTATTTCAGAAACTGCTGATCTCCTGGGATTTTCACGCACAACCATCTCTAGGGTTTACAGAGAATGGTCAGAAAAAGAAAAAACATCCAGTGAGCGGCAGTCCTGTGGGCGGAAATGCCTTGTTGATGCCAGAGGTCAAAGGAGAATGGGCAGACTGGTTCGAGCTGATAGAAAGGCAACAGTGACTCAAATAGCCACCCGTTACAACCAAGGTAGGCAGAAGAGCATCTCTGAACGCACAGTACGGCGAACTTTGAGGCAGATGGGCTACAGCAGCAGAAGACCACACCGGGTGCCACTCCTTTCAGCTAAGAACAGGAAACTGAGGCTCCAATTTGCCCAAGCTCATCGAAATTGGACAGTAGAAGATTGGAAAAAAACGTTGCCTGGTCTGATGAGTCTCGATTTCTGCTGCGACATTCGGATGGTTGGGTCAGAATTTGGCGTCAACAACATGAAAGCATGGATCCATCCTGCCTTGTATCAACGGTTCAGGCTGGTGGTGGTGGTGTCATGGTGTGGGGAATATTTTCTTGGCACTCTTTGGGCCCCTTGGTACCAATTGAGCATCGTTGCAACGCCACAGCCTACCTGAGTATTGTTGCTGACCATGTCCATCCCTTTATGACCACAATGTACCCAACATCTGATGGCTACTTTCAGCAGGATAAAGCGCCATGTCATAAAGCTGGAATCATTTCAGACTGGTTTCTTGAACATGACAATGAGTTCACTGTACTCAAATGGCCTCCACAGTCACCAGATCTCAATCCAATAGAGCATCTTTGGGATGTGGTGGAACGGGAGATTCGCATCATGGATGTGCAGCCGACAAATCTGCGGCAACTGTGTGATGCCATCATGTCAAAATGGACCAAAATCTCTGAGGAATGCTTCCAGCACCTTGTTGAATCTATGCCACGAAGAATTGAGGCAGTTCTGAAGGCAAAAGGGGGTCCAACCCGTTACTAGCATGGTGTACCTAATAAAGTGGCCGGTGAGTGTATATCTCTCTGTACAGTGTTTAAGGATATATCAAATCAAAACCCAAATACAGTTATCATTATTCATATAAAATCCCATGTCAAGTACTCAAAGGCTCACAGTACACTGATATGAATACTACAATTTTTCTTTTAATCATAGGGTAAATGTCTATATCTATCGTTCGTGTAGGGAACATAAGATACATTTATCCAGCATCATTTCAAGATACATCAAACCTTATCCTCGACGCGTTTCCCCCCCTCCATATTATAGGGTTCATCAGGAGGATCTCCTAGGGGACGTCACACTGACTCAAGATAGTAGTCTCCTTGATAAGCTGATATCTCTATGTCCTATATCCCGTCTTAAATAAGTTACCGCTATTTGCCGCCTCCAGGTGTACTCACCACTCAGCGTCTTCAAAACACTGCTGCGCATGCGCCGGCATTGAACGGCGTCATGACAAACAGCGCCGTCCAGCCGCGCACACGTCAATTTCCCGGCGTCTTAAGATTACTACTGCGCGTGCGTTGGCAGAGAGCGGTACCATGACAACCAGCACCGCTCAACTGCGCGTGCCCGAACACTCGGCGTCACATTTCCACTGCGCTTGCGCCGGCATCATTACTTGCCAGGATCATCTACGCACACGTTCTCAAGGATGTTAAATAGGGAGATGAGATACACCACCAGCCGCAGGTGGAATCCCGCTTACAAACCCAGATTACATCCTAGTGGTTAGATATAGATCATACATATCACTAAGAGCAAACAATATACAGGTTATACACATCTACATCCCATCTTGGTAGTCAAACAATAAGACGTTTTAGTATATCAACTTCTTCCCATTAGGCCAAATATATCCCTGGGAGAATCCAATAAAGGGATACCCAATAAAACACAGAGAACCATCCTCTCAAAGAGATAAATCAATACAGATGTATTCAAGAATATAAAGTTTTCGGGAACAAGAATATATACGATCCCTAAGATAATTAATCCTGTGGTTATTCTGCCCAGATACAGTTCTATCCTTATGAGCCTACAGGATATCAAAGATACATTAAATATGTATACACTAGGAGAAAATTTAAATAAAACAGCCAAAAATATAGAAGTTCATTAAGACCTTCTGGCTGTATCGTTTTCATTCTAAAGGTCCACTCTGTTTCCTTACAAAGTAATTTTTTATCAAGATTTCCCTTTCTCAATGTCGAGTTTATCTTTTCCATACACAGGAACATCATGCCTGAGGAATCTCCCTCATGCTCCATCCAGATATGCCTGGCAAGAGGGGTGTCACGTCTATGTCGCACATCCCCTAAGTGTTCACCAATGCGGATTTTTAACTGTCTGGTCGTCTTACCTATATATTGTTTACCACAACTACAATTACAGAGATAAACAACTTCCTGGGTACAGCAATTCATAAAATCTCGAATCGCATAGGTCTTCCCTGTCACCGAACTCTTAAACTCCTTAGTCTGACAGATATACTTGCAAAATATACATCTTCCACATCTAAACATTCCCAACGGTTTACGTTCTAACCATGTTCCTGTTGGTTTTGGTGACGTATAATGGCTGTGAATCAGCCTATCCCTCAATGATCTTCCTCTTCTATATGTCACTTGAGGAGTTTTTGAGAGACAGTCAGCTAGATCTTTATCACAATGCAATATACCCCAATATCTCCGCAAGATCTTCATTACATCATTGTTTCGGTTGTCATATGTGCCTATTATCCTAAACCTAGTTTCCTCATCTCTTGGTCCCCTCGGGTTCAATAGATGGTTCCTGTCACTCCTAAGTGCGTTCTTAAATGCAGGCTTCAATACTGATGGAGGATATCCCCTTTCCAGGAACCTATCCTTGAGGTCATTTGCCTGTTGGTAAAAATCTCTTATTCTGGAGCAGTTTCTACGTATACGTAGGTATTGACCTTTGGGTATACCTCTTTTTAGCTTTTCAGGGTGATATGAATCCCACCGCAGGAGGCTATTAGTAGCCGTCTCCTTGCGATGAGTCCAGGTTTGTATATAACCCAAATCATCCCTGAAGATCCTAAGATCCAGAAAAGCTATTTCCGACATATGAATCTCAAATGTAAATTTCAACCCAATCTCATTAGTGTTCAATACCTGAATAAATTCTCTAAACGACGCTTCCGTGCCCTGCCACAGCACGAAAACATCATCTATAAATCTGCCCCAGTAAAGAATTTTGGATTAGAAATCGTATTTTTATGGGTATATATTAAAAGTTATATTTTAGAGTCTGGATTTGTTTAGGATTTTTTCAAGGCTTCCATCGATGCCATATTTTCGATTTCCCCACTTCTGGCCCCAGTTAGTAAGTTGAAAAACCACAATCTTTGTAGACCCTAATGCATTGTCTATACAATGCATTAGGCTGTAGAAATGATTGAGCCCCCTAGTGTTGAAGTGCCCTAGGGAGACTCAAAGTTGCAGTAAAAAAAAAAAAAAATAAAAAAAAAAAATAGCAAAATCACCCCCCTTTTGCCATTTAACAAATAAAAAAAGTTACAAATATTTGTTATGGCCGCATCCAAAAAAGTCCGCTCTATTAAAATATAACATCAATTATTCCATTTGCTGAGCACCATAAAAGAAAAAATCCAAAACGCCAAAACTGCGTTTTTTTTGGCCATTTCATGTCCCATAAAAATTGTAATAAATTTAATAAAAAAGTTGTATGTATTCCAAACTGGTAGAACCAAAAAGTACACTTCAGCCTGCAAAAAATGCCACCTCACTCAAGTCTGTAAGTGTTAGTACAAAAAAAATTATTGGCCGCAGAAAATGGCGCAAATTTAAAAAATAGAAAATGTTTGAATTTTTTTACGGTCCCAAAACATAACGGAAACCCTACATGTTTGGTATTGGCGAATGCGTATCTACCCGTAGAATACAGAGAACACATCATTTTTACCGAACGCCATAAAAGCAAAACTCCTACAAACATGGAGCAAGTACATTTTTTTCACATTTTGCCCCACTTAGAATTTTTTTGCGGTTTCCCAGTATACTCTATGGTAATATGAATAACACCATTAGAAAGTACATCTTGTCCTGCAAAATAAAAGCTCTCATATGTCTATGTTGGTGGAAAAATAAAAAAAGTTATGGCTCTGGGAAAGCGAGGAGGGAATACGAGTGAGACAAAAAAAAAAGAAAAAAAAGAAATAGGCTTTGATGTTAAGGGGTTAAATTGGTCAGGTGCGCTAGATCATGTGATGCTAATACTTAGGGTATGTTCATACAGCGTACTGCGGCGCGTAATGTACATGCTGCAGTACACCATGTGTTTTGGAAGTACGTGCAGGACAGCGCGTACTTCCAAAACACAAGGGGCGAGGGAGGAGGTGGCCCCATTCACTTCTACTAAAAGCAGCGTGTAAGCGCCACGAAGAAGTGAACGGTCACTTCTCTCCCCTGGTGTACAATACGAAAGTATTGTACGCCAAGGGGGGACGACATGTAATTCATAACTCTCTATGAGAGCTATAAATTACCGTAATTGAAGCACGCATTTTGCCCGTATTAAAGCACAACTACGCAGTGAAATTACTGTCCAGCCCTTTGCTCATGCCCTTATGTTGTAATGTTGGGCATTGTACATTAAGCAGCTGACTTGGATCTGTCTTGCTTTCCAATTTAAATGATCTGTTACTTGTTACCTATAGAAATGTAACAACCCTCCAGACAGCTCCGGCATCCACCAGCGATTACCACCAAAAGCAATGTCCTCAGTCTCTTTTCTTGCCTCGTGGTCCGATAACTTTACAACTTGGTATGCTGGCAGCACTGCTTTACCTACAATCATTTTATTGTCAAAGTTTGCGAGATCAAGTTGTTATCCCTAAAACTATGCCATCTGCCAAATGCCCCTATGTTAACCTAATCATATCGGCAACATCTGTACAAAATCACTAAATGACATAAAATATCCTACATGTAATACTAAACTATACTTTCCTTAACAGATCACCAAGACAGAGCAGATATCCAAGGACTGAAAGAACGAAATAACATATCATCCAAAGCACATTGCCGGGAGAAGAATGATCATACGTGTAAGCGAGGTAAGTTAAATTCAAGTAAAATGAATACATACAATACCACAATATTGATACTAAGGACAGGAAATTGAATCTTGCAGCACATGCAGGGTTATATTTGCCAAGAGGCACCCGAGGCTGTGTGCCCTGTGGCAAATGAAAAGTTTTGGGTGTTTTTGGTACTGCTTTTTGTAGTTCTCATTGACATCTTATCATCGGAACACTTTAGGGTTGCTTCTCAATGGTGCGAATGGCAGCAAAAACAGTGTCTGCAGTAGAGCCGAGTGAGTTTGTCCCTGTTCGGTTTGACATATGTTCAGTTGAACTTGTGAAAAAATTCAGGTTTGGAACTTCCTAAACTCAAATGTTTGTCTGTAGCCCCCAACCCTGATGCTAACCTTAAATTGAGATTAGAGTTTTTAAGGGTTAGCTCACCTTTTCGTGGTGCTCCAGGTCCAGCAGGGCTCCTGGTGTGCAGTCACTGACGGTCTAATATCACTTCTGGTTATGTTAACCATTAATGATATCAGATCAGACTGGTCACACTGGACACCCACAGAACTTGGAACACTGCTGATAGGTAAGATAATAACCATTAAAAACCCTTACGGTTAGGGGTAAATGTTTTGGTGATTATTACCAAAATTCAATTTAGGCCAACCATCATCAAATTGCTTGGTTAAATTTGACATAGACCCAAATTCGAAGCACAACAGTAAGGGCATGTCCCCAGGGCACGGGTTTTCAGTTTTTCAGACCGCCTGAAAAACCGGCCGAAAACGAGCACAATGGTGCTCTATGGAAAACCCGTGCAGCAGTCCCCACTGCACTGGTTTTCTGTTGGGTGGTTTTTCCGCCCGTGGTCCGGCCGCAAAACATTGAACATGCACTATCTTCCGTCCGGTTTCCGGACAGAATCTGTGCATGTCACTGTGGAGGGTGAAGGGCTTTTCTCCGCTCATCGCGGAGAAAAGCTGTCCCACCCCGCGGCCGTGGGGACGGCCGCAAAACAGACAAATACCGGTCGGCAAACTGGCTGGTGTTTGTCCTGTGCTGTGGGAACGCGCCCTTACCTACAACACCATAACTGTATTCTGACTGCCTCTGCTTAAAACACTATACCCTGAGGGGGAGGTAGGGGGCAGACACTTTGACTGTATGGGGTCCTGAAATTCCTAATGGCAGCAGTGCCCTCCCCTCTGCCAATCTCTTCATGGTCTACCAGTTGCCCAGCAAATTCAGTTTAAGTTACCAATCATAGCCTACATAATCTCTAGATACCTCCCTTCACACAATCTCTGCTCCTCACAGGACCTTCTTCTCTGCTCTCCTCTTATCAGTTCCTCACACAACCATCTCCAAGACTTCTCTCTTGCTTCCCCCCACTCTGGAACTCACTGCCTCAACACATCAGACTCTCCACCACTTTCACCAGCTTCAAAAGCAATCTGAAAACCCATCTCTTCAGGAGAGCTTATAACCTACAATAACCCTGCTGGCACTACACCCTCCACAAACATGTCTGCCCCTCACCTGCTGTCTCTTCCCACCTTCCTTGTAGATTGTAAGCCTTAGCAGGCAGGGTCCGCTCTCCATTTGTGATTGCCATTGTACGTGTTTGGTGTATGTTATGCATGTAACATCCCTCGAATGTAGAGCTCGCTGGAATAAATGGCGCTTTAAAATAAATAATAAAGATCATCAAAATCACAGAGGTCTGGGCCTAAGGCTATGTTCACATGATGTATTGTGGCACGTACAGTACACGCCGCAATACATTGTGTGTCTTGGGAGCTCGCGCATACTCCCAAGGCGCGGGGGGGAGGGCAGTAGCCCGCCGGCCCCATGGACATGCATTACTCGCGACGCGAAAGTGCCGCAAATAAGTCACATGTCACTTATCTCCCCGCACGTGCAATATGATCGTATTGTACGTGAGGGGAGAGGAGGTGTAATCCATAGTTCTCTATGAGAACTATGGATTACCGTAATTTCGGCACACATCTCGCCCCTATTAGAGCGCAAATATGCGGCAAAATGCGTGCCGAAATTACGCTGTGTGAACATACCCTAAAGGGAAAGAAAAGCAGAGAAAAGGACTGAATATCCTTGTTTATTCAACTACTGACTGCATCTTGTCAGTAATATAACCACTTGTATAGTCTACACCGAGATGATAGGTGGTACGATTCTCGCTTTTGCAATCATTTCAGAAGCTATAGTTTTACATGGTGTAAACTTATATCTTTCAGTCAGCCACGAAGAGTACTACTTTCTATGGCCAACACGGTACAACATTATACTACTAGCAATCAGTCAGCCAAGTAATGAATCGGTTTTTAAACTGTAAACCCATCCTTCTATATGGCCATTATAAAATACTAATCATTTTTATTTTCTAGAGGGACAGAAGAATCAGAAGTTTTACTCCAGGTCATTACTCTCTATAATAGCGGAACAGCAGGACTCAGTTCACAAGTAATGCTCCTGGTGGACTAACTCACTGAAGTTGATGCTGCTTATGGACATTTATCAGGTATAAATACAATCTCTCTAAAGTGCAACATTAAAGGGACCTTAAGCCTATAAATGAGAGAAGAATGAAAAAGAAATCTTTACCTATTTGATGATCTGCAGGGACTTTGAGAGCCCTTGTAACAAAAAGACTGGGAGGCAGTGGATCCATCACGCTCTTCTTTTCATGTGTGGTACAAGTAGCCATTAACTTTGGTTGGACTCACTGTTGCAGAGTGAGAAGGTTTCTGCTGGAACAATCCCTCTCTTTGACAAAGAGGCCTGTATCCTTTTAACAATGTTATCTTATATAGGTGTTGAGGAGAATGGAGAGACCAGATAAATATGTCCAGTTTCAAAATAAAAAGTTTTTACTTTTTCATTCTTGTTTATTTTTACTTCCATGACCGAAGACACATATTAGCGACAAAGTAGACTCACAGGCCATCATCAAAAATCCAAACAGGTGTTTGATCCCTGAATTGACCCAGTACATTTAGGGGATCAATTTGAAGTGGGATTTAAAGAGCCCTTATAATGCTGTTCACATTTTGATATCATGAGACCATGATGAGCTCAGTGGCCACTTCCGTCTGAGAACATCCTGCATGAAGCCTCGCAATGGCGAGATACTGTTGATCAATTGTAAGGTTCGGTCTTGGTCTCATGATATCAAAATGTGAACAGCACGATGAGGAGGACTGTTTAAATCCTAATTCAAATTGATCCCTTAAATTTATTGGGTAAGTCATACACCTGTTGTGAATTTTGCCATTAAGCTCCTTGTTAGAGATCAGCAAGTTGTGAAAAGTACTGAAACACTGAACAGTTGGACATGTACATCTAAAGTTAAGAGATGGCCTCATTTAGTGCATTTAAAAAAATTGCACGAAATTTTATGTTCATCTTGAAATTTCAACCAAAGCAAAATATCCCTATATCCCTAGCTTTTTGTGAGTAGGATACATACATACATACACACACACCACCTACACACACACACACACACACCACACACACACTATATACACATACACAGTATATTATACACACTTATGCAGACATTTGAGGTGATTGCCGCCAGCTGTTGTTCATACCTATCAAGATAAATGTGAGCGATTGAGAGAGAATTTTGCATTTTTTTTATGTACATATATTTTTATTTCATTAAAAAACATGGTCTGTTTTATACAACTTTTGTATATGACTGTGTTTTAAGGTAACTGTTAGATTGGGTGATAAAGAATTGTGTCCAGAGCTCAGTTATGCAAAATGAGGATGCATGATCAGTGTTTACCCCAAGTAACATGTGGACTTATACTTATTCATCCAGCCAACTATACACTTGAGATTGTTAGGCTGACAGCTTTTCTCCAGATTGTACATGCTTATTTCACTGGGGAGAGGGGAATACAGCAGACCATATTAATTAGATAAATGCCTATCTAATGTCAATGGATTTCTGGGGGAGATAGGAATTGGGCAGTCGGATTTTAACTGCCCAATTTTGTTTTAGGAGAAATAAGCCGCTACCAGAAGAGGCCAATGGTAGTTCACCAAGCTGAGCAGTCACGTGTAAAGAGTTGGATCGACAGATAGCTGTTGGCTCAATGCTTGTTTGGCTGACAGCGATCCAATATGTATGGCCAGGTTTAAGGGTTTTTGCCATCTGGTAGAAACCATTTGGGAGGGTGGCTTGTAGCTCGCTATGAGCTGGCCTCAGAGAGTGGGGAGATGGCCGCGCTTGCACAGTTCTCCCTGCTCATTTCTATGGTTGTTCCGACTACAGGTGAGTGAGCATGCTCGGGCATATTTGTAATTACTATATACATGAATGAGGGAGAGCTGCACAAGCATTCTCTAAAGGCTGGCTCACTAGCTGGCATAAGGAGGAATTTTGCCAGATGTCAAAACCCCTTAAAGGGAATGTGTCACCAAAAAAGAGTCATTAAGTCCTGTTTTTATGTTAAACACATTTTTAAGGAATTTTTGGTTGTTTTTTTTTTAAATTTTTCATATCACTTATGAATATTTTTTAATGATTCTAAAGTCCTGCAGTTTTCACTAGGCCTTGCTTGCACTGCTTTAACAGCAGCCAGAGAGATACTTTACAGCAACTTCAGGCACATAGGAACCTTAGGACTGACTCAGTCCCATTTACTTCTATAGGAGAGTTTTCTAGTCATGCTCTGTGACCTGAGAAGAAATCACTGTGCAGGGAGGTGAAAGGGTGAACTGTGACTATCTCCTCTTGTGACTGGTGGATCCTGTGTTATCTATTCACACTGGTGTCTCCTTTCAGTTTGACCCTCTTTGTGCTGATAATGAGCAGACAACTGAGAATCTTTCTGTACAGAACAGGAAGTGTCGGACTATTATTACGCTTAGTGGCCAAAGTGAAAACTGCAGGACTTAAGAATTATTAAAAATATTAAAAATTAATAAATTACTAAAAATTCGTAAAAAATTTGTTGAACGGGAGCGTGGCTTGACATGGCTGTGTGAGGCAGCAACCTTCCAGAGCTCCCGCATATTTGCCTCCTTATCTGGCCCTTTTTCTACTCTTAACATGGGGAAAACCTCTAAAAAAGGAAAGAAGGACTCTGTGCCTACCCCAGAGCCCAGTCAGGGTGATATCTCCCGCTACTTCGGGCGATTCGTGGTGCTAATGCCTATGGAGGACACCGGCAGCTGCGGAGCCCCGCAAGATGGCCGCCTAACCCGCATGGCTGAAGCTACCCCGCAAGCGGCCGACTCACAGCCTGACCTCTCTGCTACCCGATCCAGCCGCCGGAGAAAGGAAACCGGGATACCCAGGAGCTCCTCACCTGCATCTACTCCCGTGACCGCTGCCGTCGATCAGTGGGCTCCGCAGCCCTCTCCACTGAAGTTCCCTGGGGATCCGGAGGAGAAGTCCCGACAACCCCGCTGCACAGATACATCCGCGGCTGCGGGACGCGCGGTGAGCCCGGCTTCTCTGTTTCCACCAGCACCCTCCTTGGCAACGGAAGATCTCCTGGCGGGCCTGCAGCCTCTCCCAGCGCGATCCTCCTCTGGTCTGGAGGGCGCGCGGGATGAGCCGGGACCCGCAACGGATGTGACCCTGACGCCCGCCACAGCAGTGGTGCCGTTTAGGTGCTCGCCGACACCGCGACAAGCAGACCTCACTGAAGTCCCGGCCGCCATTAACCAGACGCGAGCGGATGCCTCCTCCAGTGACGACTCCCGCAGCTCCGCTGGATGCCATTCCAAGATGGCCGCCGCGAGGATGAGTGAGCCACCATGCTCTGACGAGAGCTCTGAGGTACCGGGTATGGGGGGCTGCACTGGATCCCTGGACTCTCAAATCCACTTTCCCTCTGAGCCCCCATCCCTCACCCTAGCAGTGGGACCACCCCCAGCTATAAAGGCCTCAAACAGCGGGCCTGAGGGCACCGTGGGCTCACCCACTTCCTCAGCCCATGGACTTCCAGGACTCTGTTCTGTTCCCATTACCCTGGCCACACAAAGTCCGGTACAGGACTCCATTATGGGATCGGGTCCCCCTCTTGGCCCGCCTCTGGATGACGACTCAGGAGGACCTTCTGGCATTCAAACCAGCTAGCCACTTCCGCCTGATGGTGCGTTCCCGAGATCTCCCAGCCCGCGCCAGGGCTCCCCTCATGGCTCTATACCTCTATCTTGGTCAAATCCTCCTCCGGGGACCCCACGAGACGAGTCTCATGCCCCTCAACATACGGTTCTCGCTGCATCACCTGCTTGGTCGACCGGCTCCTCCTGGCTTGATCCTCCTACCCATGGCTCTTGGTCACCCTCCCATGGGACTCATGCCTCTACCACCAAGGGTGCCTCTCATCTTCTCTCCGAATCGTCGGAATGTTTCAGCAATATCAGCAACACTCATATGTCTCCGGACTTGATCTCTCGTACTAGTCCCTCTGGATTGTCGCCATCCTCTCTTCCTCCGGTACACGGTCAGCTCATCGACACCCCTGGTGGCACCCATCACAGTGGCCTCGCTCTGCCACAAGCTGTCCCCACAGTTCTCTCTGGCGCTAAACTTGTCACTTATGAGGACCTCCAGCAGTTGATTCAACATCTACCCACTCACCAGGACATCTCGGCCATGACATCTCGACTGCTAGATGAATGGAAGAAGGACGCTGCCAATCTCCGCTCCGATCTCTCGTCGCTCTCTACTAGAGTGGATACCCTACAGCAGGCTCAGGACACTTCTGCATCGTCCTTTTCTACCCTACAATCTACAGTCCAACGCCACTCCAATCAATTATTCCATCTGCAACAACATTTAGACGATATTGAAAACAGAGGCCGCAGAAATAACCTTCGAATCCGAGGTCTCCCGGAAACAGTGCTAGCGTCAGAATTATATTCTACCCTCTCGACCATCCTCAACGAAATCCTGAATCGGCCTCTGGACACTTACATTGAGCTAGACATAGTACACAGAGCTTTGCGCCCGGCTAGCAATGACCCCCTACACCCGAGAGATGTGATATGCCGCATTCATTTCTTCGGCCTTAAAGAGGAGATTATGCAGTGCCTCCGAAGAGGCCGACATGTCTCACACCACGGACATTCCTTACAAATCTTTCCAGATCTGTCCCGTCACACGTTGGCCCAGCGCGCCATGCTTAAACCACTCCTTAACATCCTTAAAGAAAAGAACATTCAGTATAGGTGGGGTTTTCCGTTCTCCCTCATTGTTCGCCAGGGGGAATACACCTGCACTCTGCGGTCCCCAGATGATCTTCCTGCCTTTCTCCGGGACTTGCAACTGCCGGACGTTTCCCTACCAGAGTGGCCCTCAATTTAGTCTCCCCCTTCAAAGAAGTCTCCTGCCGGCGCCCTACCAGCTGTTCAACGTCAAGACTCTTCCGGTCTCCCGCCTAGAAGGCAGAGGGGGAAAGCTCCCCCCAAGCGCAAAACGTACCTGATTACTGATACAACTGCTCCCCAATCTGCCCCTCCTTGAGAGCTGTCCTCAGTTCCTTTAAGACGGCTTCATCCCTTCTTTTTTGTTTCATCGCCTCCATGCTGTCCCAAACCCAGCATTTGTTCCTTTTAAGCCGTGTTTCCCTCATAGTTTTCCGCTCTTTGGCCAGATATCGACACGTGTCCCCACGTATTCATTTTGTAGCAGGAGCCAGTTAGCGACCTGCTTGTCTTCTACGTTACCCCCAATAGGTTTGGGAGCTTCCCGGCCCCCCCCCCCCTTTTTCTGACCTGGAATACTCCCTAGTTGCTAAGCATTTTTTTTTTTGTTCGTGCACTCCGCAGGGTGTTTTTTCCTGCTGTTTAGTTTCCTTAACTTGCTGCCCCCCCCCCTTTTTTTCTTTCCCCTCTTTTTTTTTTTTTCTCCTCCTCTCTTGGACTAGTGCAGGTCTCAGGTCTTGGTCCCTCATTTCCACCCCTGGGGCTACAGATGGGAGACCTCGGTATAGCCTCCTTTACACCAACCTCATTCACAAAGTAGGTGTGAATTCCTTTGACCAGTGGATTAAAGAACGCCCTAGATAACATATATCCTCATTCTTTCTGTCCGAAGTGGTGTACGTGTTCCACCTTACCTGAACGTATAATGCACAGAAAAAATTCTAAAGGCCAAGGAGCCCTTTTTTTTACCCTAACGTTATAAGTTCTGGACGCCCTGCATATCCCCGCAAAACGCACTCTCCCACTCTGCCGAGATTGTAATCTTCCCCTTGACCCCTCCCTAGATAACTCCTCAGGTCGATCCTCAATTGCCTACTCAGCCATTAAGAAGGTTAAAAGAGCCCTTTTGAGGTTTCAGCTTTGTGATGGTTGAAGACTTCATCACCCCTCGGTCAGGGACTACAGTTTCTTTTCTCACCCACATAACACCTATAGTAGGATTGATTATATTCTTTTGCAACACAGCGCTCTCTCATGGCTGAGAACTACTTCTATTGGAAATGTCCTTTGGTCCGATCATGCCCCAATCTTTATGACGCTTCATCTCCCCTCTTCGCCCGATCCAGCGAGGACCTGGAGGTTGAATGAAACCCTCTTATCCGACTCAGTCTGTTTGGCTGATCTGCAGCGGACCATTGAGCATTTCGTTCCTGACCATGTGAGAGATTCTACAGTTCCTATAGTGCAGTGGGCGGCCTTGAAATGCGTGTTGCGAGGTGTTTTAATTAAACACGGTAGCAGACTTAAAAAGGATCGTTCCATGGCCGTCGAGCGTGCCCTCCAGAAGGTCTCCTCCCTGGAGCTACTTCATAAGCAGGCCCTCTCCCCTTCTGTTCTTCATGAATTGTTACTGGCTAGGCTTGAGGTGCGTAGACTTTTCGATTCCTCCTGGAGTAGGTTGATTCAGACCCACCGTACTAAACTCTACGAGTATGGGAACAAGAGCAGATACCTGCTTGCGAAGGCTGCAAGGGACCACCTGTCCTATTCTTTTATCCCGAGCATCAAGACCCCCCTCGGTGATACAGTGCACATGACCAATGACATAGCCAAGGAATTTCACTCTTTACTTAAACAAATTACCCTTTAACCCTCATCAGACCCCCCCGTGATACCTGCACACGACCACATGACAAGCCAAGGTATCTTCACTCTTATTACTCTAAGCTATATCAATTACCCCCTGGTTCCCCCTTACCCTCCTCCCAGCCCGATTACCCTCCACCTTCTAGGTCCTTATCAGTTGAGGAGGCCAATAGTCTGGAGCTCCCTTTTACGGGGGAGGAACTTGCGGAGGTGGTGAGGGGCCTTCTGGGTTTTTTAAGCCCCATCTCTTAACTCACTCATGTTACAGGCTTTCAACTCTGTCTCACCTTCCTCGCCCTTCGCAGGTGATTCTATGAGAGCACATTTGGCCGTGATTCCCAAACCCGGCAAGGACCCCCAGGCATGTGGAAGCTACAGACCCATATCCCTCCTGAAGGTGGATCTCAAACTCTTCGCCAAACTATTGGCAAATCGCCTTAATGCCCACCTACCCTCTTTGGTCCATCCTGACCAGGTGGGTTTTGTCCCCGGGAGGGAGGCCAGGGACAATACTCTTAAGACTCTGGACATAATCCAGTATGCGCACGTGCGGCGGATCCCCTTGATGGTCCTTTCACTAGACGCGGAGAAAGCGTTTGACAGGATCTCATGGGGATCTCTGACCTCAACTTTGAAGTGGGCCGGATTGGGTCCGATCTTCACAGCCAAGATAATGTCCCTATACCAGGGTCCCTCCGCCAGAGTTAGGGTGAATGGTTCTCTTTCAGAGTCCTTTGTCATAAAAAATGGTACGAGGCAGGGGTGCCCGCTATCCCCCTTATAATATGTGCTAGTGATGGAACACTTGCTGAACTCCATTAGATCCAACCCGGATATCAAAGGAATCTGTATAGGCGGTCGCGAACTTAAATGTTCTGCCTTTGCCGATGATCTCTTAATATATCTCTGTGAGCCTCACACTTCGCTTCCTTCTCTGATGTCCGAGTTGGCCCGCTTCAGTCAGTGGTCTAATTATAAGATTAACTACTCTAAATCCGAGGCGCTGAGTGTCTCCCTTGATCCAATGACTCTGGACTCTCTTAGGGACAATTTTCCCTTTTCTTGGCCCACTAGAGGGATTTCATATTTGGGAACGCCAATACCAGCTGACCTTTCTTAACTCTTTGAAGCCAATTTTGTACCTATGCTTTCAAAAGTGGCATCACTTTTGGGGAATTGGAGTCAGAAAGACTTCTTATGGTTTGGTAGGATGAATCTCCTGAAGATGTCCATCCTCCCCAAACTACTCTACCTGTTCAAAACCCACCCAATTGCTATCCCAGCAACATACTGGATCAGACTCCAAAGATGTTTTAGTGAATTTATCTGGTATTCCCGGGGCCCGCGAATACGTAAGGATCTTCTCTCCCGTCCTAAGGCTGCTGGCGGAGTAGGGCTTCCGGACTGCAGCCTATGCCAGATTTCTAGATTTGAACCATGGCTCCCATAATAAACTGTGGGTTCAGATAACACGCGATCTGTGTCCCTGCTCCCTGGCCTCACTCCCTTGGACGTTCGACTCTACACTCCTAGACTTTCGGAAATTATCCTTCACCACCCTTCACACCATGACCGCCATTAGGAAGTCCAAACCCTCTGAGACGCTCTTAGACCTCTGAGGTCCACTATTCCCTGTGACAGATAACCCTCTGTTCCCTCCTGGGTGGTCCGGCACTTCCTTTCTAGGCCGGATGAAGACCTCTCCGTTACTGGCTAGGGATATTCAAGTTAGGGGTGTCCTGCGTCCTTTGACTGATCTTCTAACTGACCCTCCTGCTCCTAAGAATAGCTATGAATACATGCAATTGCACCACTTCTTTTCCTCTATATCTACAACAATAGACCTCACTAGGGCCTTGACCCCCTTCGAGAAACTTTGGACCCAGCGTTCGACGCCTAGGCATCTTATTTCCTTACTCTATCAATTGCTCCTTTCTCCTACTGACAAGCCCCTTCCTTCCTTTTGCAAAGCTTGGGAGGTAGAACTCCAAAAAACGTTTACAGAAGCCCAATGGCAGAAAAGCTTCATTCTTACGCATAAGGCGGTTATTGCTTGCAAGGCCCAAGAGATGAGTTACAAGGTTTTGTCTCGATGGTATAGGGTCCCTGCTCTACTACACAAGTGGTTTCCTGCAACTTCAGATACTTGTTGGAGATGCAACAAAGAAGTAGGGACGATGTCTCATATTTGGTGGGGCTGTGATGTCTTGCAAGGTTTCTGGGAAAAGGTACTGCGGGCTATTCTTGAATGCACAGGGCTTTCCATCCCCAATACCCCTGAGGCTACCCTACTGTATATGCTCCCCTCTACACCAGGGGTATATAAACGGTCTTTAGTCAGACATCTTCTTCAGGCAGCAAAAACAGTTATCCCCCGTAGATGGAAGCAAACCATCCCTCCTTCCCTAACGGAATGGGCTGAGGAGGTAGCCTCGACCCATCGCATGGAGGAACTGATAGCACAGAGCCCTGATGCCACACAGAAACTGATCTCGACCTGGTGTCCGTGGGTACTCTACAGGGACTCCTCTAAATTGAAATCTCTTCTGGGACCTGAGTCTTAAAATGGGGGGACCTGTGGAAGGAGGCTATCGTTGATGGGTCCAGCCGGATTTCCTCTTCGGTTCCTCCCAGCTTGGCCTGTGGGGGTGCCTTGCGACCCGGGATCCGCACGATCCACCTTATTATACCCTCTCCTCCCCCTCCCTTTTTTTTTCTCTTTCTCCTTCTCTCTCTCTCTTCCTCTCTCCCCTTGTTAGTTATAAATTTAGTTAGACTTCTCTCCCCTCTCCTGAGTCCTATGGTATCTCATCCCCCTTTGCTGGTACCTCACTTTTGGGTGCCTTATTGATACATATGACTCGGCTCATGTAGCTCGAGATTAGTTAGCCTTAATTGACTTTTTGGAGGGAGCCATCCCTAGCATGATCTGGATGTTCCTCCCCGACATTGGCACCCTAGGACAGCAGCACTTAGGTCCTTGACTTTCCCTGTTATTTTCTTCAATTTCTGGTTTTCTAACAAATGTTACCTAGTAATATTCAATCAACTGTTGCTGTAACTTGTTCATGCCTACCTCATTTGAGTATTCTCTTTTTGTTTGAATTTTTTTGTTTTTAATAAAAGATATTTTAAAAAAAAATTTAAATTTTAAAAAAAAAAATGTGTTTAACATAAAAACATGAGTGAAACAATAAGTCACTTTTGATGACACATTCCTTTTAAGGGTTAAGTTCAGAAAGGGTTCCCATATGGTATTGGCTAGGGTGGGATCAGGTGGACTAATACCACTTTTGGACCAGTAGTAGACAGGTTGGGCCATAGCTAATGCTTTGTCATCACTAGCTATGTGCTTCAGATTCAAATTTAATCAGAATCCAAGTGCTTCCATTCGAGTCATCCCAAATCCAAACTCGTCATCAATCACCCAAAATCATCTCTAGCCAGTACTGGAATGCTAACTCTAAGTTGACGGTGAGTGTTTCTAAGCCTTTTTTTGGGTTAACTTACTTTTCTATGGTGCTTCTGGGTCAGGCGACACTGTTGCTCTAATGTTACTTTCACTTGGACATTTACTTCTATAGGAGAGTTTTCTAGTCTGTGACCTGGGAAGAAATCAGTGTGCAGGGAGGGGGAGAGGGTGAGCTGTCTATCTCCTCTTGTGACTGGTGGATCCTGTGTTATCTACACACATTGGTGTCACCTTTCATTCTAACCTTGTTTATACTGATAATGAGCAGACTACTGAAAATCTCTCTCTGCAGAACAGGAAGTGTAGACTATTATTAGGCCAAGTGGCCAAAGTGAAAACTGCAGGACTTACGAATTATTAAAAAAATATTGAAAGTGATATGGAAAATTAAAAAAAAAACAACCAAAAATTCTTAAAAATGTGTTTAACATAAAAACGTGAGTTAAACAATAAGTCATTTTATTGATGACACATTCCCTTTAAAGACACAGCCAGAAACTGCAGGCAGCGTCTTATCTCCTGTAGGAACAAAAGAAAACCAACATGCGATACCCTTCTTTCCCTTGTCATCTGCAATCAAAGGATTCTCACATACAGAACTATTAGCCAGTCCCACCAAAATGGCTAAATCCAGACAGTTTGTATGTATTGTCTATGACCATCTTTATTTACTGCACACAGCCCACAATTACCAGAGAACAAGATAAGCAACATTGCACTTGGTGCGTTACCCATACTCAATTTCAATACTAGGCTACATTCACATCTGCATTGTTATTGACATTTTTCTCTTCTATCATAAAAACAGAAAACAATGGTGGTGCCAGGATCTGTTAAGTGAAGGACACCAATGACGGACGCCTAATGGACCCCAATGAATATAATAGGGTCTGTCAGGTTTTCATCATGGTGTCCATTATTTTACCAGCCAAAATAGGTCAACATGCTGTGCAGTCTTTTACATCTTTCCCAACTATGATGGAGGCTCCTAAAGGAATCTACATCCCGTTTAGCTATACAGATTTGAGGAACTAAACAAAAGTTATGAAAGTTGAAGATATGCAAGATGAATTAGTGATCTTAAAGGGGTTTTCTCACTACAAGGATTGCTTTTTATGTTAAAGATCTCGCAAAAATAAATCACATTGTAATATGTGGCCATTACCAGTGTTCTACCTATTCCTATATATCCCCTCTTGTATGGGCTGCATCAGCTCCTCGGGTTGCTATAGCTACAGACCTGTTTAAACTATCCTGATAGGCTGCCACTGCTGGTTGCTATAGTTACAGACCTGCTGTTCTCAGCAGCTCATCACTGCAGGTCAGTAAAAACTATTCTATGTAGTGAGACAACCCCTTTAGGGAAAGATTTTACTGGACTTCTTATAAGTCATCTTATTAACAAATAATATAATACATCTTGTGCAACAATAGATTATATTAAACTGCTAAGCCAATGTAGAAAGAAAAATGCAAGCACCATTGCTCATAGCTCTTATTCCATACTGATTGATGAGTAAACACTCAAAATAAAATGTATATCCATATAATTTTTTATTACATTTATAAACGAATCAATGCATGTAACAAAAAGGACAAATCTTCTATAAATACTGTACATGCACTTACATGAAGAAATGAAAGGGCTGTTTTCTTCCCAAAACAGCACCACACCGGTCCACAGGTTATATATGGTATAGCTCCTCAGCCCCCTGTATTGAAATGGAGCAAGGCTGGAAAACAATTGATAAACAATGGACAGGTGTGGAGCGGTTTCTAAAATAAATCAGCCATGTTTTTTTTTTTTTTAAACCAGGACAATTTTAAACTTGTCGACCACTATTAACATGGAATTATGAAAAGCAGGATCAGCAGTAATATCTAAGCATGATGATACCCTGCAGCAATGTGTTGTCACATAAATATTGTCAATTCTAAAAAAAAATGTGTCCCTTTAAAAGGGTGGAGTGAGTATGATTGTTCATATGCTAAAATGTTAGTTTCTATCTCCCAGGGTTCATCTATAAGAGCTCTTCTAAGGCTCTCTTCACACTCGCGGTGGTTCCAACCTCCAGCACAAGCTCTGTCAGGAATGAATGAAAAAATAGGACAGCATTCTGCGCTATTTTTTTCAGGAAACACGATGGACACTATGACGAAAACCTGATGGACCTCATTGTAGTTGATGGAATCTGTTGGACACAGTTGGATGCCCTTTGTAAAAATGTCAGTTTCCACCTCTACAACAGAGGTTCTAAATGGGACCTCCGACACGGATATGAACCAGGCTTAAAGAGAACCTGTCACAAAGTGTCATGTTGGTAACACCCCAGCATTCAGCACCCACATAGCTACATCCCTGGTTTACCAACCACCCTCTTCCATGATATACATCTCAGACTGGTTCTGGAGAATAAGAGCTGGGATCAGATTGATGCTCTGACACTTTTTATTGAAGAGAACCTGTCATATAGGTTATGCCCCCCTTGCTGAGGGCATCACAAGCTAGTGACAGACCTGCTGTTTCCAGCGCTGTGTCCCTTATTCTGTAAGATGCTGCAGTTTTAGAGCATTTACCCCTCAAATCTTATTCATGAGCAGGTGTTAGCCCCGCCCACCGAAGACTAGCCCCGCCCACTGACAGTTATTCACATGTTTCTACCTATTCAAAGTAATAGGTTTGTCAGTTGAGGTGACTCTTCTGGCTAAAAATGCAGATTTGAGCATTAAATACACGAACACTACAGCATCTTACAGAATAAGGGTCACAGCTCTGGAAACAGCAGGTCTGACACTAGCTTGTGCTGCCCTCAGCAAGGGGGGCATAACCTATATGACAGGTTCTCTTCAATAAAAAGTGTCAGAGCATCAATCTGATCCCAGCTCTTATTCTCCAGAACCAGTCTGAGATGTATATCATGGAAGAGGGTGGTTGGTAAACCAGGGATGTAGCTATGTGGGTGCTGAATGCTGGGGTGTTACCAACATGACACTTTGCTTTTGTTGGGGGAAATTTAGATACCATGCATGAGAAGCTGTGATAAATGATAAAATGCTTTCCTTAAAGGGGATGTATCACTTCATCAGTTCGGCTGTTTTCTTGAAGCTTGATTTTCTCAGTTCCTGAAATCCAGGGGTGTTTCTTCCCCTCCCAGCTGAGTGTTTTATAACTGAAGGGGGATGACATCATCCCCCCCTTCACTGTTCATGCTCGCTTCTGAGTCAGTGTGCTCCCCCCCTGAGTCCACATGTCACTGTCCTCTCCCTATGCAGTCTTATTTTGTAAGAGCTGTTTACATACCACAGTCCTACATTCAGTCTAGACAGTCTTCTATGAAATCAGAGCACTGATCTCTTGTCCTCTCACTTCTGGTGGTTTGTTACAGTTGAATCGTGTATTCTTTGTACTCATCCAGAGCTGCACAGATCTGTATCCCTTCTATGTTTACACAAGGCACCGAGGCACAATTCTGCTGTTTTCTGATTGTAGAAGCAGCTGCAGTGTCACTGAGAAGCTGGTGGCTGTATAGAATGAAATTGTTGCCAGCCCCTTACACGCAGGAGCATTAGGCAACAAGGCACAATTCTGCTGTTTTCTGATTGTAGAAGCAGCTGCAGTGTCACTGAGGAGCTGGTGGCTGTATAGAGTGAAATTGTTGCCGGACCCTTATTCTGAGTCAGAGAGGCAGGAATGCACGCTGCCATGAATACGACTGGGGGCCAGATAGAATGTAAATTAGTAGAGCCATCAGCCAATGAAATGAAAAGAGGTGGCATCCGACCGGCACTGGGGTACTGTGTTTACACAAAACGAAGATAAGGGATCCTGTGAAAACAAGACAGCTTTGCAAATGACATCCAATTGCAAAGTTGCCTGTTTTCACTGTCCCCTTATTCTGAGGATCATTTAATGAAATGGTACAACCCCTTTAACTACTAAATGAGTTCAATGGAAGCTGTATAAATCCTGGTCTAGTGAGCTCCAATCTAGCAATAGGAAAACAGAAATGTCGTCATGTAAATCAAAGGCTTTGTGAAGAAGAACTTAAGACAAATTTAGATTAAATAGGCTACAATTGTAGATGCACCTTACACCCCACCACCTGGAACTTTAAAAGATTGTTCCAAACAGACATTTCAAACTAATTTAAGAATGGGCATCTCTTATCCTGTCAATTGCCATACATGTTTGTAATGGGAATACTTTAAGGCTACTTACTGGACAATCTTTATAATTGAGGCATTTGTGTCTCCATGGTTGGCACCAATGTTCTTGAGAACCCTCCTTGAAAGACCTTCCAAAAGGAATGACTGAATTTAACAACTGATACTCAAAGTGCAGTTCTCCAAGGGCCAATGGTGCTGGAGCTCTGCAGCCTCTTCAAAAAGGACCCCAGAGGTGTTCCACTCAAAGGAAATAAGGTATGTGCTAGTACAAGCACATGTAAGCATTGAAAAGACTACAGAGCTTGAGGGCTACAACCCCTGCAAACAATTTTGGGCATCAGCTATTAAATTCTATCATCCATTTGTTTTAGCATTTACAAAGTATAATTTTTGTGGACCTGTTGTCTACTTAAAAAGTCACATCTACACTATGCATAATGGTCAGATACCTATTTTTACTGTTTTTATATATCTGAAAATTGTGTGAAAGTATAAAAAAAACCTTATCCTCAAAACTTACCAATTATCAGTCACATGAATAACGCTAATTACTTGTCATTGACAATCTTATATGGCAGTCAATAGAATGTGCTGCAAGTATCCACACGTGTTCATTTATTTATCAGCTTTCCTTGTAAGGACATATTTACTTTAAGTTGAAAGATGTTCTCTAACGGTGCAAATAAATGTCTGTATTTCTGTGACTTTTTACATGACACCACTCTTCCTGTTATGACAGCAATTTGTTAATAGCATTCCCATAATATTATACTATCTTATTATACTGAAAATATTTTTAAAAAACTAGAGGGAATTAAAGGAGTTTTCTCACCATGTCATTTCACAAGAGTCATAAGCAGCTTTACACTCACTCTGTCTTTGTCAGACTGTGGGTGGTTCTATAGCAGTGATTAGCATACTTAGCTCCCCTAGAACTAGCTGAGACATTACAAAGACCTACATGCAGGAGATTTAATCTTCAGTAAACAAAGCTACAAGTATTTTAAGGAGTGAAAACAGTTGCTTATCTGTAAACAAAAACTATTCTTGTTAGAGATAATGAGACTGCACCAAGAGTGAGCTCAGTCCCTGCACTCTGTCTAATCAGGAAGGAAGATTTGGACAGTAACCAGAGAAACCTTTGTGCACTCAGAGCAGATAAAATCTCTTCTCTCATGACCAAGGTAAGATCGAAAGAGCAATGTATTTAGAAAAAGTCTTCAATTACATGTCCCAACATGTTGCAAAATATTCTTTGTAGTGAGAAAACCCCTTTAACTTACTTTAAAACATTTGGTTTGTTTTTATATATTGTGCAAAGGTGCAGGTACCAGACATAACGCCCGTTCCTTACAGACAGCAGAGTTGGAGGTTTCACTTAAAACTGGCTTGTTAAAGGGAACTTGTCAGCAGAGCAGGTTTCCATTGGATTGCATTCAATTCAGTACCCATCAAAGCTTTACTGCGGAGATTATTTGCAACTAAAGGATCGTCTAAAGTGCTAGTCTAAGAGCAAGTAAAGTGAATCCTTTTTTCTTGGCTTCTTAGGGGAACTCCTATCAATCACTGCAGGACAACAAAGTGGATTAGGCAAACTTTTAGCTCTGCTTAGTGGCAAAAAATATCCTGCCAGTCAAGAAAATTAGCTATGTCCCCGTGACTACTTAGAAACTAGAACTTTAGAGGATAATTTATTGGGTGCAACAGCGCCCACTAATTCTGCTTTGATAAGGCTTCATACAAATGCCAGAATCTAGCTCTGTTGTATATAAGGAAGGCTATTATGCTTTAGAAGCTGTAGCCTGAATGTGGGAGAATTGAAGTATAGGGAGAAGGAGCCGAAAAGCATCCTGGATGTAGGTTGTGCTGTTATTCCCCTGTGGAAGAAAAAAAAATATATTAATATTTTAGATTATTTATAAACTGTTTTGTCTCCTACAATGAACATGTACTGTTACAGACCTCTAAAGATTCCATATAATCCTACAAATCTATAGCGCATGCACATGGAACAGGAGGTGGCCATGATGCTTCCAATATACCTTGTGAGTTATACAACTGTATCAAGTCACATTCCACTTTAATGAATCTGTTACAAGCTGAGCCATTCAGACTAGCTTTTTGTCCAAATCTGTAGAGGCCCTTAGGGCATGGCCACATGGCAAGTGTAAAATACCGGTCAGATTTTGTTTCAGAATCTGATCAGTATTTTATCATCTTATGAATGTTTTTGGGGGACGGTTTATATACAGTTTTATGCTAAAATAATCAGTATAATTCATCACTTATAGATTAAAATATCTACTCATTTTGGGCTTAGAAGTGAAAAAGAGAATAAGTGATTTAAATGAATTAATGCCATGTTATACTGCATTTTTTTACTGCTCTAAGAGGCTGCTGGCAGATCAGACTACTTGTTTCGCCTGACCGTTTTCCTTTAAACTAGGTTTTAATATTTCTTGCAGAACAATGGTATCACACATTACCTCCAGTTGTATACTGTTGACCATAGGGTTCAATACTTCTGCCTTCAGCTTGCTCTGTTAAGCAAATATAGTTATGTAGTTTCCAGTATGTATCTGCAATACTCTACACAAATTAATGACAATATAAAACAAAACTGTGCTGCCACATTACACTTTGCATACTAGCAGGAATTTGCATTGCACCATCTCACAGGCATACTGTAAGTTTGTGGTAAGTATGTGGTACCATAAGTGGTAGCAGTAAATTAGTACATTGCTTTAGATATAGTTCCCTTATAATTAGGCCAAGGTATGTGTCTAAAATGACGAAGAAGAATTACTAACCAATACCAATACCAATGACTAAACTTACCCCAGCAGAGGTTAGAGAATCAGAAAACTTTTTTGACAGGCAGCATACTTCCTTACACATAGCACTGGTCAGCCTATACGTATTCAAATAAAAGGAAAGAAATGTGACAGGTATTAGAATGATCTGCCCTTATATAAAGAGCACAACAGGTACAACAGGTAAGTCTTCCTTGATAAATCAATGTATAACCTGCAATGGACTGTAGTGTGTAATTATTAAAGGGGCTGTCCAGTTATGGTTAAATGGGATGGGAACTGGGAAAAGAAGAAAAGAAAAAAAGTTATACTTTCCTCCCTTTTCCCCACTGCTGCTCCCTAGGGTGGATCCTATTTACTTCCGGGTTCATGCCCAACACACAGGAGAGGCTAGTGCCCCCCCCCCCAGTGTAAGTGAATGGTGGGTAAGCCTCTCCGGGGTGTTGGCGCATAACAGTGGAGGTGAAGTGGAGTACCGTGAGAGACCAGTAGGGCAGTATGATTTTTTTTCTTTAATTTGTCCCCATCCTGGCCCTATATAACCATAAGGCCATGTTCACACGGCTTATTCATGGCGTAATTGCGGGATGGATTTCGCCGGCAATTACGGCGTATCCCCGTATACCGCCAAAATACGGCGAGCGGGGAGAAAGTGATATGTCAATTATTCACGGCGGTATACGCGCCGTGGATAATGAATGTCTATGGGGCCGGCGAGGAGACGAATCCATAGTTCTCTATGAGAACTGTGGATTACCGTTTTGTCTGGGACGGATTTCAGCCCGTAATACGCTCTGTACGGCGCGCAGGACGGACTGAAATCCGTCCTAAAATAAGCCATGTGAACATTGCCTAATTTTAATTGGCTTTGAAATTCTTAGGCTATGTTCACACGGCTTAACTGCGGGACGTAATTATGTCCCGCAATTACGCCGTGTGGACGGGGCGGGAGCGGGGACCGGCACCTCGCCGACCCATAGACTTGCATTACCAGCGGCGCGTATACGCCGCTGGTAATTCACATGTCAATTATCTCCCCGCCCGGCGGATTCGCCGAGCAGGGAGAGGAGACGTAATCCATAGTTCTCTATGAGAACTGTGGATTACCGTAATGACTGGGCCGTTTTCAGCCCATAATTTGCGCACTCGGGCGCGTAATTACGGACCGAAATACGGCCCATTTTAAGCCGTGTGAACATGGCCTTATAGTTTAAAGGGGTTGTCCAGTTTGAGAAGCCAAACAACATGAACTGATGTCAATTAGCATCATGCAGATATTTAATCAAAGAGGTTGAAAGCCGATATACCTAAATTAACACAGTAAAGAGTTCTCCAACACATTAAGGGTGACCTGTCCCATTAGGGCTGCGCCATTTTTTGGGTGTATTTTGTGCCAAAAACTGTTGATGCCCTATTCCCTATATAAATGAACTGTAGTACACCAAAACTAGGCATATTATACACCAGGCATGACACATTTGAATGTGCCCAAAGTAGATGCATCAAATATGCTAGCAATGATATGCTATGTGCTTACATTTTGCTATGCAAGGTATACCACATGTCAGATTTTTGACAGGTTCATTCATTCAGGCGCACTATACACATGTAATGCACCTTGAAACTGGCGTGGTGGCACCTCTTTTCTAACATGTCGCCCTAAACTTCTACATGAATAGATAGCTAAATCATGGGCACTCATAATGTAAAAAATGCAAAAAGTGTTATAACGTGCACAGTATATTAGTAGTTGTACAGCATTGCTATGACTTGTATTGTGTTTGTATACTCACTTGGCTAACACAACAGCCTGGTCTTTTACTGGCTTTTCTACATCTTGTCCATGAAGTATTAATTCTGCTACCTTGTGTAATTGTTCAATGCAGCGTGCTGTGATTTCTGCCAGACTTTCAACAGACCGCAAGTATATGTCCTGAAAGGAATAAAAAATAAATCACTGTTATGCTGTTCAACAGGTCATATCAGATACTATTGGTGCTAGCTGTACCCTGATCTCCCAGGGCCCGACTAAGCCAAGATCTCTGCAGGGATAAAATTACCCTCAAAAATTCTGCATACTTTGGCTTTTGGGTTCCGGAACAATAACATGTTGGGTTGAATATCTGATGCACAAAATAAGTGATATTCAATTTGGTTTTGACTTCTAGGAAAGAAAAACTCATGAAATCGAATCGGTTCTCCAATCATTTTGGACCAAAATACACACTTCTGAATATACCTAAGCATTTATTACTGTTTACACAGAATTATGTAGTATGTAACACAATAGTGCCCCAAGGTGTTTTTTTTATGTTTCTATATATTTTGTTTCTCTATATTTTGTGGCACCGTTGAGTTATTTTTGTCATGTCCAACCAAATAAATAAATTCTGACCCCTTAGAGACCAGTAGAGATGATTCTCGGGGCCCACACTACAACTCCTCTACATGACTGCACATACCTCACATGCGCTTGCTTTCTGCCTCTCCGTGCCTTTTATTTTGGAAAAGCGGCATCTAGCCTCCTATTCTCAGTGCCCACCTTGCCCAATTGTCCACCATGCCCAGGGGCCACTAGGAGTTTCCTCTACTCCCATGTGGGCCAGTCCGAGCCTGGACAAATTGCAGTTGACGCACTAATTGACATTTGGTGGCCAAACAGGCTATATTGCATTGGGGTGGTCATCAACCTTCAGTGCGGAGGTCATCAACCTTCTTTGCCCCATTTTCCCCTTTCAACAATATTCAAAATATCATGACATTATTGAATGCCACAGATTGAACGAAAAACAAATGACAATTGGATCGAGACTATGTAACCTACAGGACCTCACACGTAGTGCTGAATAGGGGTCCTAATGCCACCCAGAACCCCTAACCGAGAACTCAGTGAACAATTTAGATCTTGAGTTTGGCCGCACTTGCAAAATGTAGACTTTGTGGGCAGGGTCCTCTTTTCTACTTTCTTTCCTGCTGTAATAGTCATTTATTTAGATGTTGCTCAGAACTAAAGAGCAACATACGTGCAGCCTGTTCTCTGTTCCACACAGCCATCACAGACCAGGCCAAGAACGGAAGTGCTGTGATGGACATACCCCATTAATCTAAATGGGACTCAGCTGCAGTAGCCAGCATAATCACACTTGTTTTGGACAGTGCCTGTGTAGGCACTGAAGGGGAATTGAAACTTACTAGAACTCCTTGTCCACTTTATTCTGCTGGTTGGTGGGATCCTAGGTTCAGACTCTCACCCATGAAATGATGGCCTTTCCTAAAGGTAGGCCTTCAAAGAGGGAATCCCAAAAAACTAGATGGGACAACCCCTTTAAAAGTTATTTCAGGTCAGAGGCTGGCTCATAGCTTGCTACAAGCCAGCCTCAGACCTGACGAGACATAACCTGACATAACGAGATGGGAAACCCCTTTAACTTCTTTAGATCTACACAGGATTAGATTGAGTTTAACGTCAATTGTTTCTATTCAGAGCCAGGGCCACAGGTAGGCGAAGGTAGGTGACCACCAAGTGTGCCACTTCATCCCAGGCAAAAAAGGGGGAGCAAAGAGGCATGGAGTGGGATGAATTCTCCATGAGGGGGCATAAGGCACCAGAATACCTTGTCCCAGTCCTGCTTCTATTCCATGAAGTAAATAAGACAGGCATTAGAAACTTACTTCAGAGCTGAGTTTTTTCTTAAGCTCAGCTTTGTCTTCTTCACTGGCCTCAGTTGGATTGTCTTTCACAACTTCTATCGCATCCTGAACATTCATGGCCAATTTTTCTGGTTGTTCTTCTAAATAGAGGCTCTCTGCTGACAACCAGTCATGAGCCTTCCTCATAGCCTAAAAATGTTGTACAGGAAAGACGGCAATCAGAACCCTTCTCAAATGTAATGCAGCATTTCCACAGTGCCAGTTTCAGATTTATCTTCCATACATGTTGGGGTATGTTCACACGACGTATTTGCGGGGCGTAATTGTGCTGCAATGTGCTCGAGGCACACCCCACAAATATGGTAAAATCATAGTACTCGTTGAGTGCTATGATTTTCTGGTGTATTCCCCAGTGCATAGTACGTGCCTATAAAAAGAAGTGATGTCACTTTTGGCCGCTTATGCGCCGGGGAAAGGGAAAGTTAATGGTAGCCAAGTCATAGCGCTGTTGAGAGTATGCACTGGCCAGCACGTATTTTCAACAACAGGCGTATGGCAGATGCGCACTGCTATACGCTGTGTTAATCCGGCTTTGAAATAGCATATTACATTATATAATATATGCCATTTACTTCTCTTCCCACCCTGACTGGCCTAAAGCCCACATGTGGTCAAGCCTGCACCCTGTGGGACCGTGTGATGTTGTTTAGCCGATCAGGTCACATTCTAATGTCAGGACCTAATGTTATACAGAAATAAGTAATACTGCAGAAATCGTTCTCGACAGATAACTTGCATTTCTGTGTTCCAGCGGTTGCACAATATTGTTTTTCTAGATTTGTTAATAACATATTGCAGATTATAGACTGTAATTTACCTGGATTTTCAGGCAAATAAATCATCTAAATACCAACTGAGGAAAGCATGTATGTGTTAAAGGGGCTCTCCCACCAGGCAGTTTCACAGAGCCTGCTCTTCACAGCCAACTTCAGGCTGCCAAATTGTAACATCACACCGTGGAATAAAGGTAATACCTTATTGAGCTTGTCAGGGGTGGCTGCAACATGCAGTTCAAACAGTAATTCGGTAAGCATGCTTGTAAACTCTTCAGTCTCTTCTCCTGTGCAGATGAATAAAGGGAATATATAAATGTAATTAAATACTAATATATCAATCAGACACGCATCACAATCAAAGACTAGTGCCGAACACAGATATTCTTACATGAAAACTAGTACAACTATATTAGCAAGCTTTCTCCATGCTGCAGGACAGGACTGGATTCTATTTCTTGAATGAGATTGATACTACCCCTGCCCATAGTTGTAATACAGCCATATGCAAACAGCCAAATTCCACAGCTGTCCAGAAAGTAGGCAATAAGGGTTTATTCACATGGTGCATCACTTCTTGACTGCACAATGTGAATAAAACTTAGGAGTTCTACTTACAAAACCAAGTTATGTGGCAATTTTTTGCTGACAATATTGCAAAATTACTGGAAATATGTGGAGGTGTTTATAGAAACAGCTGTGCCTTTTTCATGCAACTGGTCAAAATTTTGGTCACAATTTCAGATGTTACTCTATAGTCTATAGTGAAATATTAAATGCATGACAAACAATAGGAAACATTTATTATGGCAATTACACCAGCATTGTGGCACAATATGCATAAAAAGCTGGCATATATGCTTTGTATCCCATTTATTATGTATTTTAGACATTTTATACTCCAGTATAGTAATGCAGGGTGGAGTACAAGTAACCAAAAACACAACAATGTTTTGGGCCATATTCACAGCTCAGTGGCTGGACTAAATCGACCCCAGAAGCTGGCATCTCTGGCCTATATGCTCCCTGGGAAAAATTAACAGGTGCAGCTAGTTACTGAGTAGCAGCTCACATTCCCCACTGCTAGGGGAACAATTAGATGATAAAATACTGCACTTTAAATTAACACCTGTTCACACCAGTATGCAAAAAAGCCACAGTATAATGCATGGGAACATTGCACAAATGCAAAAATACCAATAAAACAACCACTCACATACCTTCAATACATGAGGGGGGTGGTTGTTGGTACTACAATTGCATATAAATAAGGCGATACAGAAGGGTGCCATAAATACAGATACGTGTGGTACACCATGCTGGCTTACAACCCATTAGTGACACCCATACTATTAGATTAGGCGGGCGGCCCGACACTTTCTGGGTGTCAAACACAAAACACAGGCACCCTCCGCTCCCCAGCATTCTTGGGCAGATAAAAAATATGACCTACTGGAAAAATGTAAATATGAGGTATTAGTTGGTACCGGGGCCCCGGTACGCAAGCTCGCAACCGACAGCAACGGTCCTCATGTCTTGCGAGCAAATGTAGCACCAACAACCACCCCCCTCATGCATGGAGGGCATGTGAGTGGTTGTTCTATTGGTATTTTTGCATTTGCGCAATGTCCCCATGCATTATACTGTGGCTTTATTGCACGCTGGTGTGAACAGGTATTAAGGTAATGTGCCGTTTTTTATCATCTAATGGATCCCCTAGCAGTGGGATGTGTGAGCTGCTGCTCAGTAATTAGCTACACCTGTTAATTATTCCCAGGGAGCTTATATGCCAGGTATGCCTGCTACTGGGTTCAGTCTAGTCCAGCCTTTGAGTTGTGAATATGGCCCAAAAAATTGTAGTGTTTTTTGATTAAGTAATGTCCCATTTTTTGTATGTGGAGTACAAGTAAGAAAGAGCTAAGGTTTTATTAGCATCTTCTTGTCAGTTTTTTAATGCCAATGATAAATTATCTTCACCTGACCTTTATGGCGTCATACAAGTAATACTTAAAGTATTTTGGCACTTTTTTTTTTTTTAAGCATTATACCCATTTTAAATAAGAAATCTGGCCCAAATGATGTCTCAATGAAAAATCATGCCCAATTTTCTTGCCACTTCCGTAATTTGATGAACAAACAAAAAAGTTGTAAATGTTGCCACTAAAATGTCACAGGTCACCATTCAGCACCACAGTTTACACCAAAAATCTAGTCTTGTAATTTGTCTTCTAGGATTTGATTTGTGCATTACTGGCTTAGCAAATTAGGGCGGGTTCACACTACGATAATGCGAAAAAAGGTACCCTGGTGGAAACCTCGATGCAGCCATGGCGGCCCCATAGAGGATACTAGAGCAGACGTAGCCCTGCGTGGGCTACGTTTTGCTTCATTTCTTGATGACATATGCTATTGAGTCCTGCAGGAAATGCTTGATAGACTATATATAAGCATATATGCTTGAAAATGGAGCAAACGTATCCCACGCTGGGCTATGTCTGGTTTATTACCCCCTATGGTGCCGCCGCGGCTGCATCACAGTAATAGTGGGGGTACCTTATTGCACAGTACCCAGACAGATGTCTGCAACGTAAGCACTAACGTAGTGTGAACCCACCCATAACCTCCTAAGCAGCTCATTCTCTTACCCTACAAGTTCTAAGGTGTTTTGCCAAGTTTTGTCAATACAGGTTCTAAATACAGCTTTAAAGAAGGCCAGTCAATCAGGATGCAACGCAATTTTATTTAACATAGGAATCAATCAATTATGATCAAATATAACATATAAGTAAGAGAATAAAATGGTTAAAGAAAATAGTGTGACAGTTTTGCTAAATATGTATTTACAAAGGTTAAATACTTACAAACTTCACCTCAGAGCTTATAACATCACCTGTTTTTTTATAACTTCAGCCATTGAGAAGCTAAATGTCGAAAACAGGGAACTCCATGGACTTTCAACACCAGCGCAAGCGTCCTTACCGCCGGGTACCAGAGCTTCTAAATCACCAAAGCTCAGGCTCGGACTGGGCCGCCGGGGGACCGGTGAATCCTCCGGTGGCCCCCCCCCCCCCGAGCCTCTGTGGGCCCCGGAGGCAGTGCTGTCGCTCCCCGGGGTCCGTCCACGCATCCGGTCACTGGACGCCCGGGACCCGCGTCCCGAGCGCCCAGAGACCGGCCCGGTAGCCGGGGACTAATGTCCCCGGCTACCGGGGCTGCGCGGTGTCAGCGCTGCGCTCCGCTGATCTCCCTGGGAGGCTGAGGGCGTTAGGCCTTTAGCCTGCCGGGCGCCGGCCCCTACTGGTGACGTAGGCGGCGCGGAGACGTCATTTCACCGCGCCGGCGGCAGCTCGGAGCGGCCGGAGCAGGAGCCCGAGCCAGGTAAGTGGCTGTTTGTTTTTTTTTTTTTTTATTTTAACTACCTACAAGGGGGGTCCTGGCTACAAAGGTGGTCCCTGGCTACAAGGGGGGGCCCTGACTAAAGGGGTCCCTGGCTTCAAGGGGGGGCCCTGGATACAAGGGGTGGCCCGGAATACTAGGGGTCCCTGGCTACAAGGGGGACCCTGACTACAGGGGGTCCTTGGTTACAAAGAGGGCCCTGGCTACAAGGGGGGCCCTGGCTACAAGGGGGTCCCTGGCTACCTACAGTGGGCCCTGACTACAAAGGGGATGCTGGCTACAAAGGGGGCCCCTGACTACAAGGGGTCCCCTGACTACCTAAAGGGGGGCCCTGTCTACAAGGGGGGCCCTGTCTACAAGGGGGCCCTGACTACAAAGGGGGCCCCTGGATACCTAAATGTGGCCCTCGCTACCTAAAGGGGGGCCCTCGCTACCTAAAGGGGGGCCCTCGCTACCTAAAGGGGGGCCCTAACTACCTACAGGGGGGCCCGGGCTACCTAACGGGACGCTCTGACTACCTACAGGGGGGCCCTGTCTACAAAGGGGGCCCTGGCTACCTAAATACTACAGGGGCCCTGACTACCTACACAGTAGCTAACGGGGGGGCCCTGACTTCCTGCACACTAGCTAAAGGAGGCCCCTAACTACCTGTATAATACCTAAAGGAACCCTTCCTGCCTGCAAACTCCCTAAAAAGAGGCCTTAACTGCCTGAATACTACTTCATGGGAAGCCCTAACGCCTGTATACTACCTAAAGGGGTCCTAACTGCTGCGCCTATATAAAGGGGACCCCAACTACCTACAGTTTACCTAACTGGGAGAAACCACCTACCTACGACTGGGGCCTTGAAAAATTTGTCTACCTACCTAGGGTCTTGGCTACCTACCTGGTAATATAATTGAGAGGGCAGCAGCCCATAGTTGTAGCATTATCTCCAGGGACTTAGTCCTCCAGTGGCGTAACTACCGGGGTAGCAGGGGTAGCAGTTGCTACGGGCCCCTGCGCTTAGGGGGGCCCCGGGGCAGCTGCTACTGCGTCCGCTACCCTGGTAATGCCGCTCCTGGGCCCGCCGGCAGTGAACTTAACAGTTCACTGCGGCGGGCGGGGAGCTGCGGGCCAGCACATACTCCCCTTCTAAACCCGCCGGTCCCCGGCCCCGAGCGTTCAGAGGCAGCGCTGCTCGGTTATTTAGCAGGACGGAGCGCCGATCGCTCCGCTCTGTTATTCCCCTGCCGCCCTCTGTGGCCCCCGTGGCGCGCGGCGGTGACGTCACATCACCGCGCCCCCCGCTGAGCGCAGAGGCTGCAGGGAGAGCAGCAGAGCGGAGCGAGCGGCGAAATGGGGGGAGCGGGGACCAAGGTGAGTAAGTGGTTTCTTATTTTATCTACCCCATTTGCCTGCCTATAGCCCCCATATGCCTGCCTATAGCCCCCCATATGCCTGCCTTTTAGCCCCCATATGCCTGCCTATAGCCCCCCATATGCCTGCCTATACCCCCCCATATGCCTGCCTATACCCCCCATATGCCTGCCTATCCCCCCCCATATGCCTGCCTATAGCCCCCTATGCCTACCTTTACTCCCCCATTTGCCTGCCTATAGCCCCACATGCCTCCCTATAGCCCCCCATATGCCTGCCTATAGCCCCCCATATGCCTGCCTATAGCCCCCCATATGCCTGCCTATAGCCCCCATATGCCTGCCTGCCTATACAGCCCCTATATGCCTGCGTGCCTATACAGCCCCCTATATGCCTGCCTGCCTATACAGCCCCCTATATGCCTGCCTGCTTGCCTGCCTATACAGCCCTCTATCTGCCTGCCTGCCTATACAGCCCCCTATATGCCTGCCTGCCTATACAGCCCCCTATATGCCTGCCTGCCTGTACAGCCCCCTATATGCCTGCCTGCCTGTACAGCCCCCATATGCCTGCCTGTACAGCCCCCATATGCCTGCCTCTACACCCCTAAATCCCTGCCGTATACCCCCACAAGCCTGCCTGTATACCCCCACAAGCCTGCCGCTCTACTTATATGGGGCCCCCTTTAGCTACCTAAACCTAGCTATATGGCCCCTATAGCCCACCTATCCCCTGTATACCTGTATGGTCCCTATAGCTACCAAAAACCCTGCCTACCTATATGGGCACTCTATTGGCTACCTAAACCTTGCCTATTTGGGGCCCCATATATCCTATCTAAACCCTGTTTGCCTAAATGGACCCCATATAGCCAGGGGGGCAGGTGCTGGAAAAGTCAGATTCTAAGATATTTTGTGTCTAAATCTGCAGGGACAAGTGGTGGGAGATGTCTTTCAAGATGGGGGACTGGCCCGGATCGCAGAACAAAAGAAGAAGTCATCGACTGGTCAGGAAACGTCACCTGTGAGTCACAAGATGTAACTGCACTGTAATCACTTATATGTCTGCACAGGCTGTGTACACTGCTGTCTACCACTATATGGTCACTGTATGGTGGTTATATACAGTCTGCAGAGCCTGTGTACACTAGTATATACCACTTTATGGTCACTGTATTATTATATATTATTATTATTAGACAGTATTAGTCTGTGTAGACTGATCAGTAATAGTGTGGGGGGTATTATTCAGCACTATGTGGTGGTAATTGTGGTCGTGTTCTGGTGGTATAATCAGGTCCTTATGTAATAGCGTTATTGGTAATGTTGGTTTGGTATAGTGGTTTTTGATTGGTAGCAGTATGATGGTGATATGTATGGTGAGGTATTTCCCCCTTGTATTAAATGTACATTATCAAACCCAGCATGTCCGGGTACATGGTCATGGTCAGGGAGGGGGGGGCCCATCCAAAAGTTTGCTATGGGGCCCTGGCTTCTCTAGTTAGGGCCCCGGGTCCTCTCCCACCTTCCAACCCCTTAGGATACTAGACCTCTAAGTTAGGGCTTGTACCCGCCCCTCCCACCCCTGGGCAGTTTGTACAGAGGTGGGAATAGATAAAGAGGTGCTGGAAAATTGAGGATTCCAAGATATTTGTGTGTAATTTCTGCAGGGATGAGCTGTGGTCGGGACAAGTCAGGCAGGCGGTGTGGAACGGATGCAGAGGAAAAGGGAATAAGAACGACTCATGAAAGAAGAGAATGACTCATCAGATATGATATCTCCGGTGAGTCCCTGATTTCAGGGGTTATTTTACTTCTATATTGGATCAATGCTGTATTCACTGTAATGTGATGTGACCTGAGCTTGGTGTCTGACCTCTATGTGGTCTCCATATGGGGTGTTGTAGGTTATACCTGAGCTGGTGTCTGACCTCTATGTGGGCTCCCTATGGTGGTGTTGTAGGTTAACCTGAGCTAGTGTCTGACCACTATGTGGTCTCTATATGGTGTTTTTGTAGGTTATACCTGAGCTGGTGTCTGACCTCTATGTGGTCTCCATATGGTGGTGTTGTAGGTTATACCTGAGTTGGTGTCTGACCTCTATGTGGTCTCTATATGGCAGTGTTGTAGGTTATACCTGAGCTGGTGTCTGAACCCCTATGTGGTCTCTATATGGAGGTGCTGTAGGGTTTTATCGGCGCCGGTATAATGCCAGCGTACATTTGTCCCTGATTGACCCTGTGATAGGAGTTAGACTTTTACTCTCTTGCTGGTGTTTATTTTAGAAGGTGGTGAGATGCGTGACCTAGAGAAACGTGGAGGGGGATATTGTATGTGTGTGGAGGGGGATATGGATGGAGCTACTTAGCCCTGTATCTATGATATGTTAGACTGACAAATGTGTGACTACATTGTACTACACAATACAGTTCTGTTTTGCACACTGTTTTTATGTGGTAAAATTGGCGCGTTTATGTCCGAGAGGCCGGTAATATTTTCATGTACAGTAGGGTGGGCCCCCCCAAGATCAACTCCCCTGTGGGCCCCAGACCCCCCAGTCCGACACTGCCAAAGCTTCTCTGGTTCTTATAAGTCTTGAACAAAAAAACAGGCAGACACAACCTACGTACTGTGTCCACTTAGAATACAAAGTTCTTTTGTATTACCTCATCTTGTATCATGGAGGGGCCAGCTCCCCGAGTCTAAAGATAAGGAAATACAGAATCACTCTGAAACCAGACGATGCGGGCCCTATTAGGTCGTAAATCTAAGCAATTGAAGTCTGTAGGCTTGAGAGCTAAACAGAGGTATGCAAGCCTGTGTGATTATAGCTTATGATACAATGGAAATTATAATTAGCTTAATATACAAGAAATGGAAATTATGACATCAAATAGTCACATATTTAACTAGCACTACATAAGCCCACTATAATACAGTGACTCAGACAAACATGTCTCAAGTTCCACATTTCGATAACCCTACCTTTAGTATCACTTCCTTCTTCACTGTCGAAATCCTTCTGAAGGAAAATATCCTTGATTGCAATAAGATCTGTTTTTAAGGTTTCCAATGCTTCATCTCCCAGGGATGATAAATAACCTTGGACCTGTAGGGATTGTTACACATTCAGCAAAAGTATACAGACAAAAATATCACAATACAGTAATTTTTCAAGTTACGATGGCCTTAGAATACAATATTCTCACCACATAATGGTCTTTCCTGACTGTTTCTTGAAAAACCAGATTCACCGTACAATGTCATAGACACTTCTGATCTGCAGCAGATGGGATTGATGGAAGATCCAACCAATTATTATGATCATTTTACTGGTAAAACCCCTGTATTATTGAGGTGCCTGCAGTGATCACTGATCTATAGCGCCTCTCCACAATAGAGTGTGATATTACATATTCTGCTTTTTACAATGGTTTACAGCAGCTCTTTCTGACTGTCTTACTTTATTTGCTTAAAGGGGATTTATCGCTTCATCAGTTCGTCTGTTTCATTGTACTTTCAGTTTCTCAGCTCCTCAAATCCAGGAGCGTTTCTTCCCCTCCCAGCTGGGTGTTTCTTAACTGAAGGGGGGTGACATCACCCCCCCCCCCCTCACTGTTCATGCTTGCTCCCAAGTCAGTGTGTTTGTTTGAGATCAGTGGGAGGGGATAGCACATCCCTGCTCTCCGCCTCCCCTCGTGAGTCCACATGTCACTGTGCCGTTCCTCTCCCTATGCAGTCTTATTTTGTAAGAGCTGTGGGATTACATACCACAGCCCTGCATTCAGTCTAGACAGTCTTCTTTGAACTCAGAGCACTGATCTCTTCCCCTCTCACAGCTGAAGGTTTGTTACAGTTGAATCCAGTCTTCTATGAACTCATCCAGAGCAGCACAAATCTGTCTCCCTTCTATGTTTACACACAGAAGCATTAGGCACCAAGCACAATTCTGCTGTTTCTGATTGTAGAAGCAGCTGCAGTGTTACTGTGCAGCTGCTGGCTGTGCAGAGTGAAATGTTGCCAGACTCTTATTCCGAGTGAGAGAGGCAGGAATGCATGCTCCAATGAATACGGCCGGGGCCAGACAGAATGTAAATTAGTAGAGCCGTCAGCCAATGAAATGAAAGGAGGTGGAATCCAACCGGCACTGGGGAACAGTGTTTACACAAAACGAAGATAAGGGAGACCGTGAAAACAAGCTTTGCAAATGACATCCAATTGCAGTTGCTTGTTTTCACTGTCTCCTTATTCTAAAGACCATTTAATGTAATGATAAAACCCCTTTAATTCTTTTAGATCTTTATTTTGCATTATTTTGGGGCTTCAGAACCAGTTACTCATTTTCCATAGAGTTATTGTTCCAACATACAATGTGAAGCACTGTGCACAGTATAGAGTTCACAATCAATAGCCCAGTCTCCCTTGTATCTTACCTTTGTCTCACTTTCATTGGAGAGTATTTCCAAAGCCTCCAGATGGGACAGTCCCTGGTACTCATCAAATAACATGCCAAAGTGTGCCGTCCTTCAGCCGACACTTGCTCAGCAAGCCTCTGCTTCTCTTTTTCTTTGGCTTCCTTCAACATCTGAACAAATAAAAGCATGAAAGGTTTGTCCACTTCCATATGCATTACTATCAGTATTAGTTTATGAGACTGGGAAAATCCTGCAGGGTTTTTGCAGACTTGTGCAATTTCTCAGCAGATTGCCTTCACCACCAAGAAATGCCCAAACATCTTAAGTAGCTGCAAACAAAGTGGGTTTCAAGGTCTAGCCCAGTATGTAAAGAGTAAAGTAGTAAATAAAGATTAAAAAGACACAGGTCCATGGAGTCCAACCTAAAACCCTTCAGTGTTGATCCCGAGAAAGGCAAAAAACTCCTATGAGGCGGACGCCAATACAAGAGGAAAATTTAATTCTTGACTCAATATAAAAATCCCTGGATCCACGTCCTATCTGCAGAGTTTATTAACCATAAACTGTAATATTATATTTTTCAAGAAACGCACCCAAGTCTTTTCTGCAGAGTAGAAAATGATCACCATCATGTCACCAAATCATGCTATAGTCTAGTAAAGGTTAGCAATGCATATTCAGAATTTGCAGTGATTCACTTCTTCTCTATAAAAAGTTCAAAGCAGCTTTCTTGGTCCATTTATTGACAGCTTTTTACTTATTTGTGGAGGTTCAAAGCCCAGCACCCTTACCGATCTAGTAGATTAGAGGATCTGCATTGCTCCAGATCAAGCTGCACCCCTGTTTATCAGACGCAGCACCATATACTTTGTTGTTACTGTGCCTGGTACAGCAGCTGAAAGCAGTTTAATCCCATTTAGATTACTGGGACAAAGATGTACCAAGTACAGCTGCAATAAAACGTAAGGCGCAATTGTGAAAGAACACTCAGAGACTTTAAAGTCATCTGAGAAAAACAAGGGACTAAGAAATGTAAAATGTCATGTTGTAGAAGATGTCATATTGCATTGCTGGTGTAAAATGTGAACATTTAAAAGGTTGTCTTACTACAAAGATTAGCTTTCAAAATGTAAGGAACTTTAAATCAAGGCTTTTTCCAAAAACATTCCTCTTTCAATTCTTCCCTGGTCAGGAGGTTAAAGAGATATGTCCTATTGTGAATGGTGGATCCTGTGTTATCTATACACATTGGTGTCACCTTTAAGTGTAATATTGCCTTTGCTAATAATGTGGAGTCTGCTGAAAACTTTTCTCTACAGAACAGGAAGTGTCAGACTATTATTAGGCCTAGTGCCCACAATTCCTGAAAAATGTGATTAACATAAAAACATGAGATAAACAATACAGTAGGTCACTTTCCGATGACTCTCCTTTTAGCACACAATGGAGGTTTAGGCACATTAAATGAGTGTATAGTGTGCCTGAATGAATGAACCAGTTGAAAATCTGGCATGTGGTCTACCTTGCATAGTATAATTGATGCTCCTAATCTAGACGCATAGCAAAATGTAGGCGCATAGCATATCATTATTAGCATATTTTATTTGCCTACTTTAGGCGCATTCAAATGTGTTGTACCTGGCGTATAATGCACTTCGTTTTGGTGTACGACAGTTCATTTATATAGAGAATAGGGCGTCAACAGTTTTTTTGGTGCAAAATATACCCAAAAAATTGTGCAGCCCTAATGGGACATGTCACCCATTGTGTTTTTGTACATTTGCTGTGGTTTTTGTGGTATGGCAACAAAGTGATGGGTAATTCTACCTTGATAGTCATGAGGGACAGTCAGGGGAGCCCTATAGATGGAGGTGATTGGTGAAAGCGTAGTCAAATGATCAAGGTGGTGCATAATATAGGCAGATTTCCCACCACATGTGGGTTGTAGTGTGTTGAGATAGGCTGAGCCTTAGTGTTCCTGTGACAAGCAATTACTGGTGCAGTTCTGTAAATAGCACCAATCTGAGTGTTGTGCTGGCTGTAAAAGACTGGTGAGAGAGTAAAATGTTGGGTATGAAACAAAACAATTAACCCTACAGTGTGATAAGAACTGCTGATTGGGCTTGCATGGTGCACTATTCCCACCAGTGAGACAGGCAGTCTCTGTGAGAGAGGCAGTGAGGAGTGCAGCATTATGGAGTATACCAATTGAAGAGAGACACAAGAGCTTCTGGTGCACTTACCGTGCCCAGAGTACAAGGATAGTAGACGGAAAAAGACTGTTACCATGCCACTACTGGTTCAGAGCGGGGCCTGACAGGGGGACTGACCGACTCCGGCGTGGATAGGGAAGGGGTTGACGCGCGATGTGCTACATGCGGGGGGCGGGGCATATCACCGCCTCCCCGTGCCACGGGGCTGCAGTTAGCACGGAGGCTAGCAAGAGAGTGCGTCTGTCCCGTGCTCTCTAGTAGGCGCCTTTTAAAGTGTGTCCAGCGTGGAGGAGCATTTTGAGCAGCTCAGGAGAGCTGATGGGGATCACGGATCGGAGTGGTTGCAGCAGCAGGTGCATGGGGCTTTGGGGGGTAGCTCCACGACCTTATCTCCTGCTTTTGCGAGGGGGGTTTCTGGGTCCCCCGTTCACCCCAGGCGCCGGACAAGGCCACCCTGAGGTGACCCCCAGGGCCCGCATATGCCGTCGGAGCCCCTCCGGGGACCCTCCAGGCCGAGTGGAGCGTGCTTCGGCTCGTTCACGTGTCCTGGAGGAATCACAGAAGGCGGGCGGGCCCAGCGGAGCGCGGCAGTAGCCGCCACAGCTTGGTTGGGGTTGCTGTTGCGGCTTCTGTCGTCGATGATGCGGTGGAGACTGTGGGAGGTTCCGGCGATGTTCCAGTCGGGCTGTCCACCAAGAGTCATCGTGGAAGCGGACGGCCGTCTGTGTCGGCTGGCGCGGATCTTATGTCCAGCGGCGCAGATGTCGGTCTGGCGCCTGGTTCTGGAGGACTGTTTTCGATGGACTTCGGCGGTTCCAGGACAGCGGAGGGTTCATCTCAAAGGTCGTCGGCGCAGATTCGGTCAGCGGTCCGGGATCAGGCGCAAGTGGAGGCATTGGATCGGGAAAGCAACACGGAGTGGCAGGAGACGGGACGTCCGCTTCAGGGATCGGTCGGCATGACTGGCGGGATCACAGCTCCCGCGCAGCCTGGTGAGTCTTTTTCCATGTCTGTTTTGTCTCTGCCAGGGGGTGGGGGACAGGGTTCGGGGTTGGGTCCGGACCCATTAGGGTCTAGCCCGGTCCCGGCGTGGCAGGAACTGGCGGGGAGTATTAGGGAATTTATACCCCGGTTTCCGGGGCCTATGGGGTTTGGTGGGCAGGTGTCGCCGGTCTCGGCGTGGGGTTCGGCGCCGTCTGGTGCGGTGGTTCCTCTATCCGATGTGGGGAGTGGGGGTATCTCTGGCGGGAGTGCTGGGTCTGGGGTGACGGTGTCAGTGCAGACCGAATTGGATAAGGTTGATAGCGTACGCTTGGACGACAAGGCAAAAGGGGGAAGTGTATGTGTGTTTTGAGGGCCCGCTGGGGGCACATTTGAAGAAAGAGGTAAAAGAAAAAATCTGTCAGGACGAGTATGTCGAGTTTTTTTCTCTCTCCTTCCACTTGAAAAGTTCAATCTAGATAAGGATAAGAGGTTTGAAAGTAAAAAGGAGGAAGAGGATTTTCTCTGTGTTGGCCCAGCGGACTCTGGGGTTTGCGGGTCGCTGTTGGCTAACATGCAGTGGGTGGCGGGCCATTTTGGAGTCCCGTTAGCCCCGGACAAGACCGAGGGTCACACTACCTCCCTTAATTTTTTAGGGATTCGGGTTGATTCGGTGGCGATGGAATGTCGGTTACCCGAAGAAAAGCTGGCGGTTATGAAGGAGGAGATTAGCAGAGCCTTGGCGGTAAAGAAGATTACATTGCGTGACTTGCAATCATTGTTGGGCAAACTTAACTTTGCTTGTCGGATTACTCCGATGAGCAGGGTTTTTTGCCGACGGTTGGCGGCTGCGACTTCGGGTGTGAAGGCGCCACACCACTTTCTTAGGTTGATGGCGGACCTGAGGGTATAGCAGTCTTTCCTGGCGCAATATAATGGTTGGTCCATTATTTTGGATGAGGCAGTGAGTAACGCAGAAATCGACATCTTTACAGATGCGGCGGGCAGCGCCGGGTATGGAGCATTCTGTCAAGGGGAGTGGAGTGCCGGGATTTGGCTGGTGACTCGGGTTGAGTCGGGATTGGTCAGGAATTTGGCACTATTGGAGTTATTCCCGATAGTGCTGGCGGTGGAAATTTGGGGGGATAGGCTGCGGAATAAGAAAATTAGGTTCCATTGCGACAATTTGGGAGTGGTTCAGGCCATTAACACTTTGTCAGCTTCTTCCCCACCGGTGATTAGTTTGCTTCGGCATCTGGTGCTGCGGTGTCTGGGTTTGAACCTGTGGATCATGGCAGTTCATGTACCGGGTGTGCAGAACAAATTGACTGATGCTCTGTCTCGTTCACAGTGGCAGCGATTTCGGAACCTGGCTCCAGATGCATCGGCCATCGGTGTGGAATGCCCCAAGGAGTTGTGGAGCGTGGTTACGATACCGCGGACAGGCTGTTCAGGTCTTCACTAACCAAGGGGACGTGGGATTCATATTGTGCCTCTTGGTATTTGTGGGAGCACTGGGTGGAAGGCTTGGTCCGGTATCCACTGAGGAGGAAAGGGCGGCTGCTTTTTTTGCTTTATAGGTCATGCAGTTAATGAAGGTTGGTCGGCTTCGAAGGTGTCGTGGTTGGTTGTGGGACTTGCTTTTGGTTTTAAAGCGCGGGGTGGTGTGACGTTACGAAGTCCTTTTGGGTTACGCAGGCATTGAAGGGTTTCAGGCGGGGGCATTGTTCGGTTGATGGCCAGCGACCAGTGGTATTCCAGCTTCTGAAGCACCTGGGTGGTAGGTTGGGGGTGGTGTGGTCCTCGGAATTTGAAAAAGGGCGATTTCGGCTGGCTTTTTTTCTTTAGCGTTTTTTTGGCACATTGCGGATCGGGGAGTTGGTTTCCCCTAGTAAACGGGTGTCCGGGGGACTTCAGGCTGAGGACGTTCAACTGCTGGAGGACGGTTTGGAGGTCAGGAAGTCTAAGACGGATCAGAGGGGCAAAGGGAAGCGATTGTGGAGTGGACGGGTTGAGGGTGCTCTAATGTGTCCAGTGCGTTGCCTTGAATTATATAGGGAAGGGCGCCCGATGGCAGTTGGGACATTGATGGTGCATGAGGATGGGACCTTTTTGTCTCGCTTCCAATTCACTGCGGTTTTTAGGCGTTGTATGGCTGATTTGGGTTTGGACCCTTCTCAATTCGCGCCACATTAATTTCGGAGGCGGACACTAGGCGGATCAAACGTCTTAGACCCACCCCGACGGCCTATATCCCTCCTGCTGACGCCAGGCTGATCAGTTGGTACAAAAGCCGTGGCCGAGAGGAGGAACAAAAGAGAACCCTAAATCCCTGGCGAAAAAAATCGAGGGCGGGACCTGTGAATCGGACGAGTAAGTACAAAAATACCATTTTCTCACCAGTAATTAATTGGGGGACACAGCACCTTGGGATGTCCAAAAGCAGTCCCAGAGGGTGGGCGACTAGAAAACTTCATCAGCAGTGACAAGCATCAGCCCACTGCTACCTGAAGTACCTTACGGCCGAGAGCTGCAGCAGCCGAGGCCAAGGCATGAGTTGGGTAGAACTTAGACGGAGTATGGGCCAAAGCCCAGGTGACAGCTTTGCAAATCTGCAAAAGCCGAACCAACCAGGCGGCCTCACTGCTCGTGAGGAGCGAGCTGTGACCCGCGTAACTATGGACCAGATCCGGCTGGCAACGGCGGCCTAGAGGACGCCAAGCCCTTGCAAGGACCCTCAGGAAAAACCAAGAAGACTGTGCGCACCTAAAGGATCCAAAACAGAGAGGTAGAACCGAACGGCTCTGACCATGCCTACCCAACGTAACAATCGTCCTCAAAGATGAGAGAACAAGGAGCAGAACTATGTCTTCATCGGTGTGAAACGATGAACCATCCTAGGGAGACTTGAAGGAACAAGACACAGAGTAACCTTGTCCTTCCGCAGACCCCAGAACAGGGGCCTGCAGATAGAGCTGCCCGTACAGACACTTGGTGGCTAGAAGTGATGGCCACCCAGAAGGCCACCTTCCATAGAAGTAAACACAAGGAGACTTCCCGTGGAGGCCCGAAAGGTGCAGACTGTCTGATTTCCCAAACAAGCATTGTATCCCGCGGTTCGATAGGCCTACGAACCCGAGGGACCAGACGCATGACCCCCTGCAATAAAAACCTTAACCTGTGAGCGGAGGCCAGCTTGCGCTGCACAGACTCGGCGAACCGAACCCTGCCCTTTCAAGTGGGAGAGGGCGAGCCCGAGCTCCCGGCCTGACTGCAGAAAAAAACGGCACCCTTGGAGGAGAACCTACCAAAGGGTGAAAATTTCTGGGCAACAGACCCAGGTGATCTAGGGTTGCGGTCTCAACAGCCCTGCCGTGAAACTGCAACCGTGTTACAGTGGGTTGGAGCACAGGGCCCTGTGACAGAAGGCCTGGGCGTAAAGGAAACGTTCAAGAACAGTTTGCTAATTGGGCCCGAGGTCCGCGTACCCCAACCTGCGGCCCTAATCCTAAGGTGAAGGCACAGCTGGTATCCTCTCGGACTCGAGGCACTTGAGCTCTCGAGGAAGAAGGCCCAGGGTTAAAAAAGACGGGACAGACCAACTTGCCCCAAGGCAGAACCAGCAAGTCCACTGGCAGCGCCAGGGGATTCCTGGCCCTGGCCCATAACTCGGGCGCTAGGGATTGAGGCGAGACACTACCATGTCGACGTCTCGCGTACCTCACCTCTGGGCAGGAAGGTGAAGCACTTCCGACAGATGATTGGCCAAATTGGTTTTCCCACCGCTGGAAGGGGGGGTTGCCGACCAGGGTGGTACCGCTGCTCTGCCAGCGAAGAACCCTTGCAGTTATCTGAGAGAACTGCTCGGCCTCTGGAACCACCCTGAAGATTCAGACATGCCACGATCCAATCTGATGTCTTCGGGCGTCGCGGCATCACCCCTTCGGTACTATTCACCCAGAGGTGAGGCTACCGGAATCCATAAAAGGCCGCGGAGGCGGGAGGTGGGGATGGTTTGGGCCAGCGAGGAGGAAGACCAGCCAGCTAAAGAACTGACTGGGGTTACTGATGCCCTCAGGGGGACAGCGTCACGGTACAACTACGCGTTGACGGCCCCCTGATAGGTGAGAGCCAGGGGCTCGATCACCTTCCTCCAGGTGAGAGCCGAGTGCTCAATCACCTTCCTCCAGGTGAGAGCCGAGTGCTCAATCACCTTCCTCCAGGTGAGAGCCGAGTGCTCAATCACCTTCCTCCAGGTGAGAGCCGAGTGCTCAATCACCTTCCTCCAGGTGAGAGCCGAGTGCCAATCAACCTTCCTCCAGGTAGAAGCCGAGTGCTCAATCCCCTTCCTCCAGGGAAGCCGTGGGGCTCAATCACCTTCCTCCAGGGAGAGCCGGTGCTCAATCACCTTTCCCCCAGGTGAAGAGCCGTTGCCCCAACACCTCCTCCAGGTGAGACCGTGTGCCAATCACCTTCCTCAAAGGGAAAGAAATAACAAAACTCTGCGAGCAGCATCTGCCTCCTACGACACCGGGCTGAAAAATGATCAGCCTGGCGTCCAAAGGGGATTAGGCCCCGGGGCGGTCTAACATTTTGATCCTCATAGTGCGCCTCCGGAAGCAACGGCCTATACCCAATGCTGGTCCCCATTAATATTGGCGGGAATAGGGTTGGGGTAAGGTGTTTGGGTGGTGGGGGTCATACCCGGGGTGTGTTGTCGGTGGGAGTATTGGTGCTGAGTTGGTCTGATTTCTTCAGGCTTCTTCGATTCCATTTCCCTCCAACTCCCCTCCCTCCCCTTCTTTCCGAACCCCCCCCCCCCCTCTCGCTCCCTCCACCCCCTTCTTCTCTCCCTTCTCTTCACAACTGTTTTTTTTTCTCTTCTGTCTTGTTGCCTTTGGTTCTTTTTCAGGTGGGTCCCGTCGGCTGATATGGATCTTCGGCCACTTGTTTGTGCACTGAGGAGCACTGCTTTGCGGGCGAGCGGTCTCCAGCTTGGAGTCCCACGGGAGGTTGCGAAAATTCGATGGATCGGAAGGTGGGGCATGGTGTGGAACCAGGTCTTGCCGGAATTTCAGACGTGTGCCCTGTGGGATCGCCCTCCAGACATTGTGGTATACCATGTCGGTGGGAACGATTTGGGAACTCGCCCGATTCGGGAATTAATTAGGGACATTCGTTATGATCGGTTACGGTTGTGGAGGCAGTACCCGGGTTTGATTACAGTCTGGTAAGACATTGTGTGGCGGTGGTCGTGGCATCATGTGGATTCAGTGATGGGTGTGAACCGAGCGCGGGTGAAGGTAAATCGGACGGTTGTGCGTTATGTCGCAAGGAACGGCGGTTTTATTGTGCGCCACAGGGAACTCGTGACAGGAGATGGGGATTTTTGGAGAGTTGATGGTGTTCACCTAACTGCCGTCGGATTGGATGTGTGGTCCCTGAATAATAGGGAGGGTCTGGAAAGAGAGTTGGGGCTGTTGGGGGCGTCGCAATCATGAGGAGTCATGGGTCGCTTGCTATGGTGGGACGAGGTCCTTGGAGTCAGTGTAAATTGGTGGGGGAGTCAGGTTTCGGCTTGGCTCCTAACTTGAATTGACGTTCTGGTGAAAGTGGGGGCTCCGCAGGGCAGGGTCCTTGGGAACTGGTGAAGAGTGGCGAGCCACCTGGGGTGGCTTTTTGGTGCCCTTGGGCTGGGGGTGACGGCTGAGGGTAAGCTACTTGAGAAGTAGTGTAAAGTGGTCGCCAGGCTTGGTCAGGTTTATGGTAACTCCAAGGACCTCAGCCCCAAGTGGGTATCTAGGAAGGTCTTTTAAATGTGGTTATGATAGGTCAAATGGGTATAGGGGGACTATACTCATTTGTTTACGAGTATTATGTTTATTCATGTTTGTATTAATAAAATGGCTGCTGTGGCCAATTCATCCAAGCTACGTCTCGGAGTCGTTATTGGGTGGTATGTGGGTTGGTGGGTTGGACAGCAGAGATAGGCGCTGCTCAGGGTCAGGGATTTGAACAGTGTGAATAAGTAGCACTTTTACAAGTGCAAAGACTGCATAACAGGAAGTTTCTGGTATGATGGGCTACTGCTTTCTGATATTACTGCAGAACAGCCAACTGCAACTGTCACAACTAAGGTTGTGCCTCTAAGTGAGAACTGCAACGTGTAGTGGTAAGAGCCAAGCCTGAAGGTCTTCTTATAAGTACAAACTTTCCACAGCACACTAAGAGGAAGATATCCAAAGGTTATGTATTTAAATACTTAAACTTTGGATATCTTCCTATTAGTGTGCTGTGGAAATGTTGTACTTGTATTGTGGAACACACACAGAGCACCTCAAACCCCTTATAGGTGTGCAACCCCAACTACTCTTAAATCTTGAAGTTCTTCTTATGAGAAAAGTGTTCAACACTGCAATGGACCACAAGTCTGCAGTTCTTGCAGCACCATCTGCTTGAGCAAGATGGCCACCACTAGATCATTCACCAACTATCAGAAGCCCATAAGGGTTACAGTCTGCACATCTGACTCTGCTTTTACTGTATCCAGAAAACAAAGTATAGGATGTGGTGCTCCAGGGGATGTGTCCCCTACTTTCAGCTGATCCGTGGAGTTGCCAGGAGTCCAACCTCAACCTATGACATATTGACAACCTATCCTTAGTATAGGCAATTAATATTATGGTTTGGAAAACCACTTTAAAGGGTTATTGTGTGCTTAATAAGTCATTTGGGTAAGGGGTTATCTGCAGGAGATGACCCCTTTAAAACAAGAACATTTCCACTGTGAACTAAATACACAGACGCTTTCAGAGCATTGACGGATCACATATGTTTTCTGAAGCTCTTGTGTCATCACCTGAGATAAAGATGCCGTCTTCTGCATAAGAGTCTTAGTTTTCTTAAATCCTGGGTCACTTTCGGCTAGTACATTCATTGTCTTTTTTCCAATAAACTCCAAGGCATCAAGGCCACCACTCAAAACAGATTTCCCCTAAAATATATGGACAAAATTATGGACAATTAGGTTGTAAAATGACTAAAGAACAAATAACAAACGTAATAAACATGTAACAAGGACTAAAAAATAAGTAAAGCGAGGACAATTTACAGAGTGCTTAGAGGGTCACAGGGCAATTCTAAGCCAGGGATTTAATGCCTACACTACATATAGAACTAACTGTATTGCCAGCCAATTATCTGTCTCGTTTTATCCTGCCTGAATTATCAGAGGGTCTTGCAGTCAGCTACTATGGACATAATCAGCCGATTTCTTTTATATATATTGTTTATAGTGACTGAAGCGCTACGTCTCTCGTACAGACCTTCTAATATCCTGCATAACACATATACAATTCTGGCTGCTAGCAGCTGCTGCTAGAGGGAACTTAACAGATACTACCTATACATAAAGCTCAATAATAAAACAGCGTGCTGTCAGCTCTCGAATGATTTTATGCTTTCAGTAAACTGAAGTTTAAAGGGGCTCTCAGAGACTTTAAAATATGAATTACATATATATTAAATCAGTGGCAGTTCATCTCTAGGCTCCCCCACTGATCAATCATCTACTTGAAGGGGCCGCAGCATTCCAGCAAGTGCCATATCCACTTTATTGTTTGCCAGGCACAGCTCCATGCTTTTAGTGACGGCTGTGCCTGGTATTACAATCCACTACAGCTTTGTCCTGGTCAAGTGAAGGAAATGGAACTGTAATATCTGCTCCTCTTAACTTCTGGGTTCTTGTTCTGACACACTCGTGCTCCATTCCCTTATAATGGACCGCGAGCCTCTTCTGTGTGTCGGGACAAGGATCCGGAAGTCAGAAGGAGCAGATCACCAGGGAGCTCCAAAGCGGCAGCAGACCGGTAGGTATGCGTAACTTTTTTACCAATAATAGATTTTTATTAAAGCTTTTCCAAAAAATTTCTTAACATCATGAAACAAAGAAAAACATTTGCATCTGAAAGCAAAGAAAGTACAGATTAAATCGCAAACAATGAGGATGTACATTAAAGAGAACCAGACATAATCCTTCCTAAGCAAAAAACCTATGACCAAACTAACATGATCCTAACCTAATGAGGGGTATAGTCAGTGCAGCAGGAGAGACCTGGACAACCAGGTCTCGATATGTCAATAATGCCCTGAGTAAGCGTAACTTTTTAAGAAAAAAAAAAAAAATGTCCTCACCCTTCCCCATTGGATAATAATTTTTATTTGCTGATTTGCTGGGCAACCACTCTAATTCATAAGGTGCTAAAACAGACAAGTTGCACTCACTTGCCAGCTGTAATAGAGGTTAATACATATGCTTTATATTCACTTGGAGCAAAATGCACAAACAGATCACATACTCCTGATTATCAAGCATGTGATCCTACACACGGAACTGGAATCTAATCGATAACAAGTAATAACTTACTGTGTTCTGTACAGCGTTTGTGAGGGCTGAAAATACACCACGACCTGCAGTAGGGGAAGTGGGCTCTGCTGAGTGGTCACTTTTTTCTGTTGATACTGTAAGAGAACGGAAAAAGAATATCCTTTACAATGGCCTCAGGATATAGTATTTTCAGCATACAATAGTCTTGAATCACACTCAACATACAATGTCACAGACACTACTGATCTGCGGCTCATGTAAATGATGAAAGATCCAACAAATTATCATGAATATTTTACTTGTAAAACCTCTGTATTAGTGCAGTGCATGCAGTGATTGGTGGTCTAGTAGCGCCTCACTACAGTATAGTGCAGTACTACATGTCCTGTACTGCTCTTACATGTATTAGTGATGTGCATGCAGTGATTGGTGGTCTAGTAGCGCCTCACTACAGTATAGTGCAGTACTACATGTCCTGTACTGCTCTTACATGTATTATTGATGTGCATGCAGTGATTGGTGGTCTAGTAGCGCCTCACTACAGTATAGTGCAGTACTACATGTCCTGTACTGCTCTTACATGTATTAGTGATGTGCATGCAGTGATTGGTGGTCTAGTAGCGCCTCTCTACAGTACAGTACTAGATGTCCTGCACTGCTCTTACATGTATTAGTGAGGTGCAGGCAGTGATTGGTGAATTAGTACCGCCTCTCTACAGTACAGTACTACATGTCCTGTACTGCTCTTACATGTATTAGTGAGGTGCACACAGTGATTGGCAGTCTAGTAGCGCCTCTCTAAAGTACAGTGCAGTACTACATGTCCTGTACTGCTCTTACATGTATTAGTGAGGTACATGCAGTGATTGGCGGTCTAGTGGTGCCTCTCTATAGTACAGTGTGGTACTACATGCCCTGTACTGCTCTTACATGTATTAGTGAGGTGCAGGCAGTGATTGATAAATTAGTAGCACCTCTCTACAGTACAATGCAGTACTACATGTCCTGTACTGCTCTTACATGTATTATTAAAGTGCATGCAGTGATTGGCGGTCTTTGGCGCCTCTATACAGTATAGTGTGGTACTACATGTCCTGTACTGCTCTTACATGTATTAGTGAGGTGCATGCAGTGATTGGTGGTCTAGTAGCACCTCTCTACAGTACAGTGTAGTACTACATGTCCTGTACTGCTCTTACATGTATTAATGAGGGGCATGCAAAAATTGGCGGTCTATAGCGCCTCTATACAGTATTGTGTGGTACTACATGTCCTGTACTGCTCTTACATGTATTAGTGAGGTGCATGCAGTGATTCGTGGTCTAATAGCTCCTCTCTACAGTACAGTGCAGTACTACATGTTCTGTACTGTTCTTACATGTGCCAGGATGAGAGGCTCCTTTGGGCATCAGGTGAGGAACCCATTTTATTTTTATCTGTGTAAAGTACATGACCAAGAGAAGCTTCTATCCTCAACAGAGAAAGTCATTTCCAGTTTCCAGCAGCTCTTTCTGATGTTATATGGGAGGACTACGCCTCTGCGGAGCAGCAGATTGTAGCACAGCCGTTCCTTTGGGAATATCCCTCAATGAATGATAGGATATCCATCAGTTATACTTTTTTTGTGGGGATAAAAACTTTTACCTGAATAGTCCCATTTACTGAACATTGTTGTGTTATAATAATATGAAATGTGTGTTCACCTTCTTCTCCAGCTTCAGATGTTCCAATCTCACCACCGTCTTCAGACTCTGAAGTTCTGATTCTTAATTTGGCTCCTGCTTTTTCTTTCACAGCAGATATCCCATGGCCTGGTTAAACAGAGATTACGTTTGTGACGATGCCACCATTGCTTTATAGTTTATTTCTTAGAATTACTTATAGGAATCCAAAGGGCCATGTCGTGAAGACAAGCGTAACACTATTTTACAATTTATAAATCTGTTTTTTCTAGGTTTGGTTTCCACACCCGCATCCTACATCGCTTAAACAAGTAGAGGCTTTTCGACTGGTCCAAAATCTAATTGCTCAGCTTTCAGATTTACTGTCAAAATACCAAGAAGGAAAGGGTGCACTAAGATGTCATTGGGTTATAACCCCAATCCTATTACCCCAAGATAAGCCTCAGTAGATGTGGCTGCTTACTAGTGTTCCACAAATGGGGCTCTGTTTGGTTCAACACAGGTTATACCGAACTTGTGAAAAATGTCAGGTTTAGGATGCCTTAAACCCAAATCTTTTCTCTTACTCTATTCATAATTGTAATTCTGAATTAGGGTTAGGGTTGTTTTTAGGACTTTTAGGGGGTCAATTACTGGTTCAGTGATGTAATGCTCCGGTTGCATCTCACTTCTGGTCTTCATCACTGGCACAATGTTATGGAAGCCCGGAAGTGACGTATAACATAACATCAAAAGTTACTTCTGGTTACTGTAACATTGGGCCTATGTTGAAATAACTAGAAGTGATGCCCGATGCAATGTCTGATGTCACTTCCAGTAAAAAAAACAAAACAAAACATTAGGCCTATGGTAAGGTAACTAGTAGTGATATAAGACCACAAGCTGCACTGATTAATGAATCCCTTAAAACCTCTTAAAGGGGTTTTCTCACCATCCTCTTTCACAGAGTCACAGGCAGCATCAGACTCACACTTCCTAGTCAGGCTGTGGGTGGGCTTATAGCAGTAACTGGCATGTCAGCTCTGCTATCCCTAGCTTAGCCTGTTATATTGAAATGAGTGCAGGAGATAAAAATATGTACTACATAAGGCTACAGAGCTCTAAGGAGTTAAAACATGTCCTTATCTTAAACAAATAAAGCTCTGATAAGTGAGGGTAGAGAGAGAGATAGTGGGGAACCAAGAGAAATTGTGTGCATTCAGAAGAGAGAGAAAATCAGCAAAATAAAAACAGCAATGTATTTGATAATAGTCTTCATTTACCTTTCCCTACATATTGAAAGCTAATCATTGTAGTAAGAAAACCCCTTTAAGGAACTCTATCTTGATTTAGGGTTATAGTCTATTTTTTTTCTAGAGATTTTTGCCAGAAAACAATTCAAGCAGACCTAAATCAAAGTGCTCGGAAAGGGACAGAATTTTACTTTGACCTGAATCCGAAGCATAGCGGTCCTGCTTACCATAGAAATTGTGTCTGGGACGATATCACGTTTTTACTGCTAGGTGTACTTACCTACAGTTGCACTTGCTGATGTCAAAAAAGACTTGCCCCATGTTCCCCAGGTGCTCCAAGTACTTTCCTTAGTAGATTTCTCTGAGCACTTAAAAAAAAAAAAAAAAAAGAAGTCCTTTTAGAAAAGACTTTATGTCGCGGTGAAGAAAACAAACATAGCATTACCAGTGCAGCAGAACACAGTGCAGTTTTTGAATACATATTCTGAACCAAGACTGGATCCAAAACACAGGAATATAAAGACTAAAATGTAATAAAAACTATATGTGTATGAACAAGGCCTTAGGGTCTTTTGCTTATTCTAGACATATCATGGTTCTGTTACCTGTGTTGGAGACCAGAAAACCCAGACCTGGCTGAGGAGACTACTGTATATTATTTACGGGTAAATATAAACTCGGGAGACTTGTTGCAGACTCTCCTGTGACTGTTCGACTCATCTCAATAGGGATTGCAGAAATTCACACATTTGCAGCCAATACTACCCTATTAAGGTGTATAGGACCGATTTTCAGCTTCAGAAATTTCTACTACAAATCTTCCACATTTCAGTATATCCTACTATACTTCACAGGAGAGGATCAGGTATACATACAGGATGATTATGCTCTTCCTGATCAGGCACAGAGTCGGATGCTGCTTCTAAGTTTACAGTGTCACAACATTCCTCAGGGTTTGGTTGGGGCTGCTCCTCCTGGGTTACTTGCTCTTCAGGGTTCTGTGCTGGTTCATCCTTTATGAGGTTCTGCAGGTCTTCATTCTGAGGACTGTCCTCTAGCACAGACTCCTTATCATCGCTCAGTACAAGGTTTGAAATTTTCTCTAGTCCAGTCCCAATGGTCTCCTCTTCAGCTTTACCTCCTTCACTCGACATTTTGACTGTGGGGAAGAGAAAAAAAAAAATAATGGAAAACTATCACCACTTGGGATTAGGAGCGAAATGTGTTCTTTTAAGGCACATTGGCTCATACCTATGGGTTTGATATTTCTGGAACAAAGGGAAAGAAAGTTATGAAGGTATCTATACCCCACTCTTCAGCCAATCTTATCCCCTTGATTGAACCTTAAAGGGGTTTTGCCAAGAAGTGAGTTCCTTACCTAACAGGCTAATACTCCCCTCTTGAGGCTTTGTGTTTCTGTGTTTAAAAAAACAAGTACCTCCTCTGTGATGTCATCGCTCCACCTCCCATGCACACTCCTGATATTCAGTCTCTGTAGTTGAGTAAACATTGTTTGGGTAATCCACAGGGCATAACTGTATTGTGCACAGGAGAGAAGATAAGCTCTGAGCAGGCAGAGTTCTTTAATTTGTTTACAAATGATGCAGGGGGAGAGAAGAGCTGAGCAGGGAGCGTCTGCATGTTTACTCAGATAATTACATTACAACCAGTGGATTCTCTATACAAAAGACACAGGATCTTTTCTCCCCAGTCCCTTCAAAGCTCATATATGTTCCCTGCCATCAGATAAGAAGTGCAAACAAGGACAGCCAGACCAGCTCCTGGTCATGTCTAATGTAAACTGTCAGGAAACTAAGGGCATATAAGGAAGGCTGTAGATCTCACAGGCTTCACTTTTTTTAATTACATATATTTAGAAAAGTGATTAAATACCCATTTTGGAAGCTCCCACGTCAACATTAGATCGTGGCAAAACCCCTTTAAGGACATATGCCTTTTTCCAACCATAACAATTATACAGTTATATAAAAATACTGAAGGGCCTTTTTTCCTTGATGTTCTTTGAATCCCTGTGTAATGTTTGCCCTCTAGGGCCCTGCACTTGACATTACACAATGTATCACGTTTTCCAGCCGGGTTCCTTCTCTATGGCAAATTTCACAATAGTAGAATATGGACCAATAATGCTATTAGTTTGGGTGATCCAACCCTTAGGCTATGTCTACACGGCATAAGTTAAAACGCTGTCGGAAATCAATGGTGTTTTAACGTCGCCATACCGCAGTTTTTGGCGCAGGTTTGCATATAAAACCTAGGTCAGTTTTCGGATTTTTCCTGGCACAGTACATTGAAATGTACAGAAATTCACCAGAAGATAGAACATGTTCTATATTCCCGCGGAGGCTGGCGGTTTTGAAATCCAATAATGGAAAATCTGTGCTGTTTAGAGAATGGCTTGGATTTTCTGTTGCAGTCTATGCGGCACTGGTTACAGCTGGATTCTCTGCGGATTCTGATACTGAATACGACGAAAATCTGACCAGAAACCAGTGCTGTGGAGATATGGCCTAAGTCAGGGCAGGATTCAGCTGTATTACCGGTACAGAAATGCACATACAGTACACACGTGACATTGTCTTTTAAGGCTGGGTTCACAATTTTATTTACTGCGTTTGTCTGAAATCACAGTAAAAATGCTGCGGTTGTACCACAATTACAGAAAACTGCAGCAAAAAATGTGATCTGACCATGACATGTGAACCCAGACTAATGATGTGCTCTTAGGCAACTATTTACAACGGCTGAGCTGAAGGTGTATATTAATTCCAATTCCTACAGGAGTGGTGAGTACGGTATTTCAGAAACCACCACTATTGATAATATTAAACGGATTGTCTCACTACATGGATTAATCACACCTCAGTCCTGTTTTGTCCGTTTCATTTTTGAATTTAGGGGCGTGTTTCCTGGCTTCTTCTGGGTTGCATTGATGAGCTGCTGAGGACACCAGGTCTGTAGCTATAGTGACCAGTGCTGGCAGCCAATCAGGAGAGATCAAAAAAGTCTGTAGCTATAGTGACCTGAGGAGCTGATGCAGCCCATACAAGAGGGGATATCTCAGAATAGGTAGGACACTGTTAATGGACATATATTGCAAAGTGACTTGTTTTGCAAGGTCTTTAACATAAAAAGCAAGTCTTGTAGTGAGACAACCCCTTTAAGTAATGCTGCAACAATGGATGAAACTTTCCATTTTTTCCATGCCAGCAATGAACTGTATATACCTAAGGACCGCTCAGACCATTATAGGATATCTGTCTCATTACGGCCCCATGCACGAGTCTCTATATTTAGTACCTATAATGCAAATGGGGCTTGGGCTGTGCATTTGCTGCATGTAAATGACTGATTTTCAATGGACCATAACTGCTGCTAAGATAATTCAAATGCAAATGTTAAAAATCTGTGTCCTCATATGACAAGTCATCAGTATATAGGTATAAGGATAATCACCACCTTTTGTGTCCTCATATGACAAGTCATCAGTATAAAGGTATAAGGATAATCACCACCTTTTGTGTCCTCATATGACAAGTCATCAGTATATAGGTATAAGGATAATCACCACCTTTTGTACAGTCATACTTGGTTACAATAATTGCAGTTGCAAGTCAGATTTTTTTAACTTGTTAAGTCAAATAGTGCAGAAGATAAGCAGCACATCCACAGGCAGCGTAACTTGAAGCAAAGACATTTTCTTAGGATATCCATGATGATGAAACCCTGTTAAAATGTTCACTCATTCGATTATATAATGGAACATTTCAGGTTTCTCGGACCCTTCATTGGGGCATGCACAAGAGAATGACTAATGCAGAAGAGTCCTGTGTGGGATGTGCAGATGACGGGCCTATGGCACATGTGTCTCTTTAGAGAAACAGACATGGGCGCTTGTGCTGTAGGTCTGTTATCTGCACATCTCTAGTTGGATTCTTCTTCCAAACCATGAAAAAAGAAAAAATTAGCCAGCGCATAAAACCTAAACACTGGTGTGAACTGTTGTCGGTGTAATGCATAAAGGGAACTCTACAAAATAAAATAGCTTAGCAGCACCCCACTGGCTCTATAACCCATACAAATACTGACAGATTTTAAACATTTTAGAACGCATTACTGCTCTCATTTCTACATGTATAAAATGGAGTCTTAATTGTGAATTTTAACCAAATTGTGTATTCCCACTTATCACTTTAAGGGGCCGTTCATATGGCGTTTTGGATCCGCTTTGAATCCAAAAATCACAACCAAAAACACAGCGGCGATCGGATCCTAAATGGATCCAACACGCAGCTGCGTGTTTGGATGTGTATTGGATGCAGCAGGATCGCACCCTATAGAAATGTCAATTCTTGGGACGGATCTGAAAGACGCAGTGAGACACACATCGGAGATCACTCATCTGAATGCTGATGCGTGTTTCATATTAAAAGCAATGTTTGGGTCCGTTTGGGGTCCGATAGATGGATCCAAACACGCATCTAAAAGCGCATGTTCACATGGACTCAACACGCCGTGTGAACATACCCTAAAAGAACCTCATCAGGTGGGACCTAACTAAAGTTGCCACTCTGGGGACTAAAGCTGCTGTTGCATTCAGGGTAAGAGGCTCTTCTGGACCAGTCATTCTCTTGTGCATGCTTGATGTAGGATCTCAGCAACTGGAAATGTTGCAGTATATCATATGATTGTGAATATATTAGCGGTGTTCAGTGGGCCTTGATATTATGGGAACATTTCCTTGGATCAAATTCTGGGCTCTGGATGTGCTGCTCCTTTTCTGTACTACTAGAACTTTGTCCTACAAGGGGAAAGACCAGTCCTCAGATGAGTCTGCACCCATGCTCCTTTTAGCACTTCTTATGCATTGTGCTGTCTGACCAGGAGTACTCCCCCTTTTCCATTGTAGATTGTAAGCTCTTGCGGACAGAGTCCTCTCTCCTTCTGTATCAGTGCGTTACAAAATGTTATTGTATTTGTCTTAAATTATGTATCTGAATCCCTTGGCTTGTACAGTGTCTTGGAATTAATGGCTCTCAAGAAATAAATAATAACAACTTGTAAATTCAGCTTTAGGCCTTATGCACAAGGTTGTATATGGAGGGTATTTTCTAGACTCAGGGTTGACTCAATCTACCTTCCATTTTTATACACGTAAGGTCTGGTTCACATCTGCACTGGAGGTTCCATTGGGAGCCTCTGTAGAAGATTTCATCGAAAACAACCACAAAGGAAACCCAACTGACCCCATTGTAGTCAATGGGCTCTGTCTGGTGCAATGGTCATAAAATGGAACAGGGGCCACCTCTGATGCGGGTGTGAACCTCTGATGCGGGTGTGAACCAGACCTTAATCTGCTATATTGTATTGCTTATAAGGCTATGTTCACACGGTGTATTTGCAGGGCGTAATTACGCCCCGCAATTCCGCGGGGTGACCGGGGGCGGGGCGGGAGCGGGAGAGTGAGCGGGGGGCCGGCACTTTGCTGGCCCATAGACTTGAATTGCCAGCGGCGCGTATACGCCGCTAGTAATTCACATGTCAATTATCTCCCCGCCCGGCGGCTTCGCCGGGCGAGGAGAGGAGACGTAATCCATAGTTCTCTAGGAGAACTGTGAATTACCGGAATGAATGGGCCGTTTTCGGCCCGTAATTGCCGCACTTCGGCGCGTAATTACGGACCGAAATACGGCCCATTTTAAGCCGTGTGAACATAGCTTAACAGAAGTATTCTCTCCTAAAAGCATTGCATCTAGGGAGGGACCATACAACAGTACCTAGAGGAATCCACTGCAGAGGAGTAGTTCTAATATCCTGTGGCCTCCATGTAACCACCAATGATTTAGCATGCTGCTGTAGAGAATGACACTACAGGTAACCTATATACCATACAGAAAACATACATTTGAATAGCAAGATCGCTTCCTCTACTGCACATTTACAAGAAGTCAGTGCACGGCTGAGAAAACTAGGAGCCCCCACAGTGTATGGGCTTGATGGAGACTGCATCCTCCGCAATCCCTAGAACTAGGCCACTGCTCATCGAAGACATGCTGTAAATAACTCCATGTTCTGCATTTAGCACAGACTGATACACTAGGACTTTTTCAGCACAATGATATAACTCCCAACTTTTAGAACGGTCAAAGAGGGACACTTCTGGATCATTGAAAGAAACCTATAATTGATGATGTTTTTCACATGTAGCTATACTTTGTTTTTCATTTACAAACTGGCAGAAAATTGTAAAAATATAGACTTTTTATGGTCCAAATTGAAGCAAATTATTGAAAAATATATAAATTATTTAAAGATATGCCAGAGCATATATAGTGGGGCAGTATAATGAGTTCATTGAGTCCGAAACAGGGACATTTAAAGCTCTGAAACTACTGAATGTTTTCAGTCTGTTGGGGCGTGATTAAAAATGAAAAAAAAAAAAGTGACATTGTAAATCCTCCCGTTCCAGCGCAGCGGCCATCCCAGTGATGACGTCACCTTTCAGTCTTCATGTGACCCTCCAGCAAATCACACGCCACAGCATTCAAGCGCAGTATATTCAGCATGACACCGCTAAGGCCTGTGAATGGCTCCAGGGTCACGTGAAGACGTAGCTGTGACATCATCAGCCGGGATCACTAGAACGGCCATAATGCTGAACTCAGGGGGTTTAAACAGTAAGGGGGACATGTAGGAAAATTGTATGAAAACTGTCTAGGTCTAAGGCTATGTCTACACAGCATGTGTTAAAATGCAGTCCAAAAGCCGCAGTCAGTTTTCGAATTTGGTGTCGGCCCCGTACGTTGAATGTACAGGAATCCAACAGCAATCCTGCGGAAAATCTAGCAGGTTTGAAAATCCACCGGAACCTGGCAGATTTTTAAACCAACCAGAAAAAATCCGTGCTGTGTAGACAGTGCTGCCTAAGTCTTTCTTTATTGCCCATAGCAAACTATCAGAGCTCTCCTTTCATTTTTTCAGAGCACTACATGAAACGAAAGGTGAACTAAGGGCAACAAAGAAAGTCTAAGGGTGCGTTCTCCCGTCACAGGACAAATATCGGCCGGTTTGCTGGTCGGTATTTGTCCCGTTTTGCGGCCTTCCCCACGGCCGCAGGGGAGGGGAGGGGGCGGCGGCTTTTCTCCGCGATGAGCCCTCCCCCTTCACATTGGCTTGCACAGATTCCGTCCGGAAACCGGGGAATGCTGCACGTATTTTCCATAGAGAATTATTGTGCTAATTTTCGGCCGGTTTTTCCGGCGGTCTTAAAAACCACAAACCGGCTTAAAAAACGGCCGAAAACCCGTGCAGTGGGGACATGCCCTAAGGGTGCTTTCACACAGAGTCAAATAACTTATTTATGGTCATCACCAAAACGATAAAAGTCAATATTTTATTTAAAATTAATTTAAAAAGAGAAACATGGTGGTCAGAGTAAGCTGACGATTGTACGTTCACACGGCATTTTGGATCTGCAAAATGCATTCAGAAGTGCTGCATCAAACACATGCAACCTGCAGGTGCGTGTTTGGATGCATTTTGGCTTCAGCAGGATCGCACCCTATAGTTTTAAATAGGGCGTCTACTGCGTCTTTAGGATCAAGAATTGACATGACAATTCTTAGAACGGATCCGAAAGACGCAAGTAAAACACATATGGTCTGAACGCCGATGCGTGTTTTACATTGAAAGCAATGTAAATCACACTGCACATTGTGAGATGCGTGTTAGGGTCTGAAACACAGATCCAAAGACGCATCTAAAAACGGATCCAACACGGCGTGTGAACATCCCCTTAGACCTGGACAGTTTTTTATTTTATACTTTAATCATGCCCTGATGGACTGACAAGCTTTGAAACACCCCTTTAAAGAGTAAAAAGGGACAGGGGGATTTGGGTCAAAAATAGGGACTGACCTTCCAAAAGGAGATAAGCAGTACTTTGGTTTGTATATGTGTTAACCATTACTTAGTGCATCATCTATTGTAATAGCATACTATATCCAGGTGGAGCCGTGAACTTTGTGATCCTCATGACACAGCTCGTCCCTGTACTGAATACAACACAAGGGGAGCAGTATTTGCGATATGCAATGGTTTCTGCAATAAACATTTCCATATAGTTGACTGAGCAGCTACAAAACCTCCCAACTATAAAGGAAGCAAATATACAGAGTATCAAGAAACAGTTACATGTACAATCCAGAAGTAAAGCCTCTAATGTTGGTTTGCTATGGTCAGCAAGTCACCCGCTTCTGCAAACAAGGCCACTGAATTGCTGTTTACTCTGTTCACACAGTGCTTACTAAGCACCAGACCGTGCTGCCTTCTTCAAAGGAGGTACAGTTTGTGTTTTATAGAATGGGGCACCACAAGGAAATAGATTTAGGGTCAATGAGACGTTTTTAACCCTCCCTCCCCCATCCCGGCTTTTCCATGGTTTCTAACTTACATTTTTATACTGATTTACAGAAAGACTTTTGAATGCATATAGTGATGTAGCAGAGCTGAACATGTCATGAAGCCATTTCATTATAAACCTCACTAAGTTATACTTGCAGTCCTATGTAACTGCAGACATGATAGCTGTGCCAATTACAGACTGAGCCCTTCTACATCAATGCCTATGTCTGTCTATACCCCTGAATGCCCTCATAGTGTATGATGACACAATACCACCATCAATCACTGCTCAGCTGGTATATAATATATATGTATAGGACACCCGCTGCCATCTCTGTCACAGTTTGCCTGAGTGTAGAAAACTTTATGCAACTTTATAAACTTTTAAACCAAATAAGGAACAAATCCTACCAACAATTTAAACTCCACAATATTGGTAATGATGAGAGAAAGCCTCCAGTCACTTACCTCTGAGCAGCCAGATGTGTGATCACAGGCAGCTACACACTGCCACGCTGTATGCTCTCAGCTTAACCCCCGACATGCTGGATACTACCAGCTAACATCTGGAGCGGGGTAAAGCTCCACTTCCACACATCAGTATTTGTCAATCTCTATTCACGGCATTCACATTGTCTGTGCTCTCATGGCTGGAAGGGTTAAATAACTGGATTGTGTAGTTTCTCAAATATATCCAGATGCCATAGGGTTAATTGCCAGGATCTCCACCCCAGAGTCTGCAATGGTGACTGATAAAGTTATTGCGGGGAAAAAAAACAAAAAAAAAAAACCTTGGATACATTTCCATAAACTAGAGGAAAAGCTGCCTATGACGGTGACCAGTCCTCTGTCAGCCGGATTTTAGTGATGGTAGCCTCTAGCAGGAGTTGCTGTCACTTGTAGTTCCCCCACAGATATCAGTTGCTCAGGAATGCATTGTTCTCACTGGTTCTATTCAGAGAAATTTTTTGGGGACATTCAGAGCAGAAAGTCGCTGGGGTGAATAAAGGACCATATTCTTTTGGAAGGGCTGCCTCTCCTTTTTTTATTTCTTGGATTACTTTACATAGGCCATGGTTCAGGTCTTTTCAGTCGTGCACCCCTACTAATTGCTGTACCTGTGCTGCTTCTTTTTTTGTTAGGGTTTGTTCACACAACGCATTGCGGTGCGCACTGTACTGTGTTTTAGAAGTACGCGCTGACGTACATATAATACATACCCTTATATACCCTGTTTCCCCAAAAATAATACAGTGTCTTATATTAATTTTTGCTCCTACAGACGAGCTAAGACTTATTTTTAGGGGATGTCTTATTTTTCTATGAACAATAATTCACATTTATTGTTGAACAAAACATCAACATGTATTAAAATACTGTAGTGATTTCATCACAAACATCAGCATAAGCGGCCAAACTCTGAATTGAATAATAAAAAAAATGCTCTATGTCTTATTTTCGGGGAAACAGAGTAGCTGCAGTAAAGCATCTTTCTAAATGCTGATAAAAGCAGCTCAGGCAAGATGGCTGCCCCCGTAATCATACTAGTGCATCTCAAAAAAAATTAAAGGGGTTCTCCAGGACTATCTATTTATTTGTTATAGGGCTCACAAATGTATTATCTTAAACCTTATAATTCATACTGTAATGAGTCCATACAATATATGGGTTTCTCTATTTGACTTAAATTATCCATATACATTATCTTTCAGTGATATTATAATTTTTTGAGATGCACTAGTCTATCGAAAACAGAATTGAAAAAAATCTACAGTCAGGAAATAAAAATGGATACCAGTATGTATCAGTGTCTTGTTTTAATTAATAAAAATAAATAAATGTATGATAGATTTCCTTTAAATCACATCAAGAACAACATCTGCCACGAGTTTTTATGTTCTCCCCGTGTTTGGTGGTTTCTTCTGGTTACTTTGGCTTCCTCACACACGCCAAAAATATTCTGATAGGTTAATCTGGAATTTAGACTGAGAGCCCCAATAGGGACAGTTACCAATGTGAATAATGACAATTAGGCTATGTTCACACGACGTAATTGCGGCGCGTACGCTGGGTGATTTGGGAGTCGCGCTGATTGGCACGTACTCCGGAAGCACGGGGGGTCCGGCAGCCCGCCGGTCACATAGCCATTCATTACGCGCGGCACGTAATCGCCACGAATAATTGACATGTCACTTATCTCCCCGCGCGTATAATACGATCGTATTGTATGAGCGGGGAGAGGAGGCGTAATCCATAGTTCTCTATGAGACCTATGGATTACCATAATTGTGGGATACTTTTTGCCAGGTATTAAGGCAAAACGTGGCGGAATATGCCCGCAATTACGCTGCAAAATAAACCGTGTGAACATACCCTTAGGCTATGTTCACACGGTGTAATTGCGGGGACGTATTTCGGGAGCAGGGGCGGGGCGGCAGCTCGCCGGCCCCTTAGACACTCATTATTTTCTGCGCGTATTCGCCGCTAGTAATTGACATGTCACTTCTCTCTCCCCGCTCGGCTTATTGTGAGAGCGGGGCGAGGAGACGTAATCCATAGTTCTCTATGAGAACTGTGGATCACCGAAATGACTAGGACGTATCTCGCCCCGTATTTAGCGCAGTATGGCGTGAAATACGGGGCGAGATATGTCCCAATAATTGCCGTGAGAACATAGCCTTAGGCAACGTCTACACAGCGCGGTAATACTGTCGGATTTTCGGCGGATTCAGTATTTAGAATCTGTTGATGGTACACAGTGCTGTACAGATTGCAATGACAAATCCGTGTAGTAGTGCAGCAGATTTTAAAACATGCTGCATAATCCGGCATCGGACGGCATTTTAACATTGCAGTATAGAATGTGTGTTGCGCTTTTTTGTAGCATTTTTCCACATTGATGAACAACATGATTTCTGACAGGAAAAAACGCAATAGAAAAAAAATGCATCAAAAACACATGTACCCATACAAACTTTTTTTTGCAAAAAAATGCTACACAAAAAGAATGCATGAAGCAGACAGTTAAAAAAGAAACAAAAAAAAAAAAAAAACGCCATGCAGAATATAAATTTGAACGGGCCTAAATGAGATTGTTGCAGATGAACAATTTATTAACTTTTCGTTCCATTGTTATTCGCTGCAACCCTTTAAACCTTGATCAGATTCGTAGCTATGCCATAGTTTTTCACCAGGTAGAATAAGATAACCAGAGGCTATGCAGCTTGCCTTATTGTGTCACAGCGAGTCTGAGAGGCTGCTCTCTGTTATAGCATGTCCTCCCTTCACAGTTCATGTAGGTCTGAACTAGTCTCTACCATTGTAAGTCTATGGGCTCTAACTCATGCATAAGACTATCGATGAACATCAATAATGAGTTAAAATATAACTTTTATTAATAAAAGATAAAATATATAGTGCTAAATAGAAACCAAAACTAATGAAAAAATACACAATGATAATGAAATGATAATGAAGAACCAATAGAAAAAAAACAATAAGCGTGCCTAAAAAGAGCCAGATATTCAATATATAAATAGTGACCTATATCTGGAATATTAGATCATGTACAAAGGCACTATTGACAAAATCACAGATAGATATGTCTCAGTACAAAATAGGTAGAAAAGTCACATAACCTCTTCCTTTTCAAGATGCATTGCAGTCAATGGTGGCTATAGACTTCATTATGGATCCAGGTGGGTTCCGAAAAACAAAACTGAGTTCATAATTCCAGTTAGATGATGCCAGAATAAAAAATACGTCTTTATGAGAAGCCTATACGGTCTCCTACTGAGTCCCTACCTATACAGCGGAGGTTCTGCCCTGAGAATGGCTCCTCTGCTCCACTGCGTATATACCTATCAATTTTTAGGTACATCTTTATGGTGGTTCTTCAGGCTAACTGAAATAAACGCACTTGTATTGAGGCTGTTGCATACAACACTGTGGCAAAAGTGCATAATAAAGGCACCAATAGATGAAATAATGCCCATCATTATTAATGTTCAGTTATAGTCTGCATCAGTCATCTTGCAGAATTTTGCACTGTGCTTGTGTGGGAGAGGGTGACCACTACACCACTGCCTTTCACAGACCCTCCATCATTGCGGTTATGATGTGCATTTTACATAGATACTTTGCAACAACCAAGAGTAACAACAGACTTAAAGGGGTTGTCTCACTACAAGGATTGCTTTTTATGTTAAAGATCTTGCAAAAACAAGTCACTTTGCAATATATGTGCATTAACCGTATCCTACCTATTCTGAGATATCCCCTCTTGTATGGGCTGCATCAGCTCCTCAGGTCGCTATAGCTACAGACCTGTTCAATCTCTCCTGATAGGCTGCCAGCACTGGTTGCTATAGCTACAGGCCTGGCTTCTACTGCAGCCTAGTGGAAGCCAGTAAACACGCCCCTGATTCAAAGTGAAACCAAGAAAACAGGACTGAGGTGAGATGAATTAATGTAGTGAGACAACCCCTTAGGCAGGACAATTACAGTCTCAGTCCAAGCCTGCAGGAAAATGGGGTTTGCTTTCTTAAGGACCATTCACTAACTTGAATTCCACGTATTAATTTGTAGAAACAGAACATTTACCAACTTACACAGAAATTCTTCTTATGACTCGTTTCCAGACATTCAGGGAGATTGGGGTTGTCTCCATATCTCGCCAGTCCACTGTTTCTGAGGGTGGGTCCCCTTGGAAGAGTAACCTTCTGTATTACACTATTAACCTCTTGCCTTAACCATTCTATGTACAAACTCTTTATTTCACATAAGTAAAACCTAAGAAAAAAAATCCGAAGCCATTTCTATCTGCCACTTTATGAGCCGACAAGCTCGTGTTCACAGGATCAGTCATAATGGCATTTGGAGGCTTTTTCCTTAGTTTTTAACTATATGAATTATTGTTTGGATTTGAATTGCTTTTGCTGGTGTTGGTATCCAAGGACTTGTACCTTTTGTCCGGAAGCCTCCTGGACTTTATCCGTGCACCTTTTCTACTTCATGGATTTGTCATTGCTTCATGAAGGATATTAGACCATACCGATTTTTCTACCATTCTATACTTGTCCTCAGTTGGGAATTTCAATGCCTAGTTTGGGCCTTAGCATTGGTAGCAGGTCCCTCTGGCAGCGCACACTGTCAGGACTGTACTCCATCGCACATCTCGAAACAGACTCCACTGCACCCTTTGCTCCTGCACCATTCCCCATGTCGTCATCATCAGGGCTCTCCCTTGGCCTGCACTGAACCCAGCCTCAAAAACCATCTTAACAGCATTATGGGCTCCAGGCATAGCAGTACTGTGGGTCCGATCCAAATACATGACGTCACACCTCTAGCCATGCCCAAACATGACACATGAGACCATGCTTCTAACACACACCAAGCACACCCATATCGTCATGCTGCCTACATCAGAACATCCCTTTGACATCTAGTAGGCAGCCTGAAGCCTACAAGACCAATTGGCAGAGTAGGGAGCAATTGGTTCCCTGCTCCACCACGGTTCTTAATTGTTTGCACATCCTAAGAACACACAAACAGTTAAATAAGCCGCTTCAACCCAGGGATCCAGAGCATGTGCCTGGCCAGGACATACATTCGTCACCTGGGGCCCTTATGCTTAGTGTGCCCAATGGATAAAATGGCTCTGCCGACCTCTCCTACATACTGGACACCTGGCAATGAGTGACCTGTGCACTGCTGCCAAACAGGTCAAACAAGAAGACAGCAAATAGTCATCACTAATATCAGAATTCTCACTATTTCTTCAAATCAAGTGCTATTCACTTTTCTACAGTGTTTAATAAAATCCCATGCAACATGATCCTCCACTGCTGATTTTCCATGACCATCGGCCCCCAGAGTCACAGCTCCAAGTGACCCCATTCGCTTCTCTGGATCATGCATCACTGATCCCTAAATCATCCAGAAACATGTGGTACTCATGTATTGCAGAAAATGTTCCACCAAATTTTTAGAACTCAAAGGTAATTTTTTTCCAGGTGGAAAGTGTTCATTTTGGCACATTTTACAAGATCGGAAATATTGGATCTCATGAATCAATTTTGCCATTCTTCTTGGTATTATCTGGAGACAAAAAACTACAACCCAAAATAGATAAAGGACTGGGTATCCTAGCAATATATCATGTCAGTATCTCCAACATTATTCAGACAAAAACGGAAAATACTTGACCTAAAATATAACTTTTAATATTTACCTTTTAAAATAACTAATAACACCTAATAGACCCTACACTTACCCTACCAATGAATACCTAATACTATATCCCTACCTACTGAAAGAAAGGGGACCTCGTCCCAATAAGGACGACCCCTACCAGAACCTATCCTATACAAACAACAACCTATTGTTAATCAATCGGGTATAAACAGTAACAGTATATACAAATCAATAACCACACCAAAAGCCGTATAAATATTTAAACTATAACTACATATACATACAGCTTTATAAGGAAAAAAGCCAACGCGTGTCCTCCACAGATCACGGGATTCATCAGGGCTACCACACAAGGCAATGTTCAAAAAAATGCATCAGGTAGAATTGAACAACCATAAATATAAGGCCAAAAAATTAGATAGGATTAGTCTAGATATGGAAATCAATGGCACCAAAAAATCTCACCCCATTCAAATATAACACGGGAAAGGAATGATATCTCCAGGACAACTAATAAAACCAGCAATGTGCCCCATTGTTCCAAAAAGATGTCAGTATCTGGAGACACTGAAGGGGTCACTAGGTGGTCTCCAGGTCTAGAGTTTACCACTTAGTGTTATCGCTGCTCCGTTTCTCCATTCATGACACCCGAAATGCACTTAAAATGTTTGTCCCATTTCCATTTGGAAACCATGTGCTCCCTCTCAAGCAGATTGTTTTATAGCGATAAACCCTTGAGAGCCCTGTACTGAGTACAATCCAGTCTCCCTACACTATTTACTTTCCCACTGCACTCCTTGTCCGTATTATATCGCAGGGTGGCACTGAAGGAGACACAGTTAGGCTAGGTTCACACGGTGTAATTGCAGGGACGTATTTCGCCCACAATTATGCCGTGTGCTCGGGAGTGCGGCCGGCAGCCCGCCGGCCCATAGACATTCATTATTCTCGGCGCGTATTCGCAGCTAGTAATTGACATGTCACTTCTCTCCCCGCTCGCCGTATTGTACGAGCAGGGAGAGGAGACGTAATCCATAGTTCTCTATGAGAACGGTGGATTACCGTAATGACTGGGACGTATCTCGCCCCGAATTTAGCGCAGTACGGTGCGAAACACGGGGCGAGATATGTCCCAAAATAAGCCGTGTGAACATAGCCTAACCAAGCGTAAAGAATGGTGACAAAATGTTTACCTGAGGTTTAATTGTAGTTTTACAATTTGTTGTTTTATCTTTCAGTATACTATACTGCATGTCACTTTCTCCCCCCTCGGCGTTTTCGCCGAGCGGGGAGGAGAGACGGAATCCATAGTTCTCTATGAGAACAGGGGATTACCGTAATGGCTGGGACGGATTCCAGCTGTACGCAATACGGCTGCAATCCGTGCCTAAAATAAGCCGTGTGAACGGCCTCAAAATGGACCTAAACACGCATCTAACAAATAGCAATGTGACTTTAATGTAAAACACGCATCAGCTTTCAGACGAGTGATCGCCGATGCATGTTTTACATGCGTCTTTCGCAACCATTCAAAGAATTGTCATGTCAATTCTTGATCCGTTTGATGCAGCAGGCGCCCTATTTAAAACTATAGAGTACGATCCTGCTGCAGCAAAAACGCATCCAAACACGCACCTGCATGTTGGATGCGATTTACGCAGCGCTTTTGAATACGTTTTTCGGATCCAAAATGGATCCAACACATCATGTGAACATACCCTTACTCTATTAGAGGACTATTGCTCGGACCACCCATAGCTATATTGACGTGGTGATGTATTAACTCTATGCTATGTTTCTCTGTGCACTGTATACAAAACTATTGCCATGTAATGCCGTACTCTTATATTTGTTATATCTTAGATGTTTGGAAACTCCAATAAAATTATTTAAAAAAAAAAATAAAAAAAAATCCCATGCAGCATTAAGCAAATATTTTAGGCAAAACGATTGTCTTCATTGTATCAGAAGGCTGCCTGTATAATGAATACTATCCAGGTTTATTATATATTATATTATTATATATTATAATATTATATATTATATTTCATATCTCCTAAACTTTTTGGATGGTAAAAGAGGGACACTTATGGTTTATTGAGAGAAATCTGTATTTTTCACGTCTATCTGCTTCCATAGGTTTTCACTTCCAGATGAGCCTCCAATCATCTAAATACAGTTATGTTACTGCAACAAATTATTGAATGCTATACACATGCTGCCAGGAACCTTTTTTTGGGACAATATGGTAAGTTTATGAATGCAACTTTATCAAGTCAAAAAGATGGACATTACAAGGATCAAGAGGGGCTAGGAGATTTGGGTCAAAATCTGAGTGTGTGTCTGCAAAAGAAGGTGGAAGTGCATGAACTACTTTCTTCCTGGTTGTCGATAAACTCCACACTGTCAGGACACTCCCTGAGCGGATGGTTTGTCATGAAACAGCGCCATCTCCCGGTAGCATTAGTGTACTGCAGCTGATTTAATAACGAAGTTAAGCGACTTTTCCACTAAATCAGAATTCAAGGTAAGTGCGCCTATTTCTGCCTCCTCCAGCCCTGATCAATAGGGCAGATAATGATGCAGTGAACAGTACTGACTCCTATGAATATAATCCCAGCCTCTAACCCTGTGCCAGCCTTTAATTGTGGGCATGTGGGCACAGTGCGACATTTGCATGCTGTAATGTCGCTAGAGAAAGTGAGGACATCATGTTAGTGCAGCTTTGGTGGAAGTAACGGGGATTGTCAGCTCCTTACCTCCCGGCTCTTCCTCCTTCCAGGGATGTCCTCTGCTCACTCCTCCCTCATTGCCACGTACACTGATTTCCTCAGCCCGGGTCAGCACCCTGGCAGGACATGGTGTATGCACGCTCCAGCACTGCACACTCACGGTGCATGGCTTCTCACTGCCTGTCTACAAGGGATTTTTTTTAATTTTGCGCTTTATGTGTATTTTGTTCCTAAATACTGTATATTCTGCAAGTTGTGTGTCCTGCAGAGGGCGCTGCTGCATGCTTAACCCCACGGTTGGATATAGTTTGTCGAGTAGGCTGCTGTAAGTCACTGTGTACTGTAGATGGAGCTGCAGTGTACTTATCTTACTGCTTTGTAGGGTGGAGTATATTGGGAATGATATATTCTGTGTTAGTTTTCCTATAGTAGGGGAAAAAGTTAGGTCCTGTAGGTAAATATAGTGGGAGGAATGATGGAAATACTGCATCCAAAAGAGGCGCTATTCTATGGCTGAGTCTTAGAAAGATTTAAAGGGGTTGTCTCGCTACAAGGATTGCTTTTAATGTTAAAGATCTTGGGAAAACAAGTCACTTTGCAATCTATGTCCATTAACATTGTCCTACCTATTCCTAGATATCCCCTCTTGTATGGGCTGCATCAGCTTCTCAGATCACTATAGCTACAGACCTGTTTGATCTCTCCTGATAGGCTGCCAGCACTGGTTGCTATAGCTACAGACCTGGCTTCTACTGCAGCCTAATGGAAACCAGTAAACACACCCCTGAATTCAAAGTGAAACCAAGAAAGCAGGACAGAGGTAAGATGAATCAGGGCAGTGAGACAACCCCTTTAAGCTACTGCACGTGGGTTCTCCTAGGAAAAAACAAACGTGTATTTTAGTTACCTCACTACTGGTCTGTCTAGGTTGTAGTTGTCATAATAAAAGGCTGCAGAATTTTTTAATAAATAGTTTTGAATGTCCTGAAAAAAATACAATTTCAGGAAGTGCAAAAACATTAATTAATAAAATAATAATCACAAAATGAAAAATATAACAAATATAAAATAGACAAAACCTCACACAGTAACATCAGCTGAGCAAGGTTATTTATTATGCTACTTGATTGCTAAACTATAGAATGAGGAGGAAGACTATTCTGGCCTTAGGGTACGGCCACATAGCAGTGACAAAATACCAGTCAATTCTGTCTTAAGAATCTGGCCGGTATTTTGTCGGCTTTTGCATGGCTCTGGGGGACAGTTCTGTCTGCGGTTTGTGGTTTTGCCCATCCTTCTCAACCTTTGAATTGCACACCTTCTACCAGAAAACCAGGCAGAGGATTGTGCATGTTCCAAGTTTTTCGGTGTAAAAATCCATCCAGCTGAAAATCCGTTCAGTGTAGACTACTGGGCGGATTTTCTATCAAAGCCTATGTGGATGGTTGACAGTCCATTAAATCTGAAAACCGTCTAAAAATCTGAAAACCCTTCCAGTTTTTCAGACGGTTTGCGGTTTTGCAAACCGCCTGAAAAAACAGCCGCAAACTTTTATACGAGCTGCTATGGAAAACCCGTGCAGCGGTCCCCACTGAAAAACCTCTGGCCGCCCGAAAAACATTTCATTCTTCCATCTGGTTTTCGGACTGAATATGTGCATGTCAATGGGAAGGGGGAGGGCTTTTCTCCGCTCGTCGCGGAGAAAAGCTGTCCCCCTCTGGGTGCGTGCACGGCACAAAAACAGTGCAAATACCGGTCGGGTAAACCGACCGGTATTTGTCCTGTGCCATGGGGACGCACCCTTATACTTCTTGTAGTAGTTATTAGTATTTTTTTAAATTAACCCCTTAAGTAACCTGGACATATGAGTACGTCCCAGGGTCACTAAGGGGCTTTGCAGGGGGATCGCTCCGTGACCCCCCCCACACAGCTGCCGGGTATTAGTGGCTAATCGCCGCTAACTCCCGGCCGTTACAGCGTGAATGGGCAGCATCGCCCGCCTGTAATGTTTAACCCTTCAGATGCCGTGGCAAAGAGGGCCGCGGTGTCTGAATGAATGAAGATCGGTGCCGCGCACCGATCTTCAGGGTGATCGGCATCACCGCAGCATAACTGCAGCGATCCGACGCCCGAACATGGCAGCGGAGAGCCCTGTGAATGCTCCCATCACTGCCATGTCCTGGTTTGCCCCACTTCCGGCCGCAGACAGGAAGTGGGGAAACCGCCATCTTGGTACAGTCTAATGCATTGTCTATGCAATGCATTAGACCAGTGTTTCTCAACTCCATTCCTCAAGACCCACCAACAGGTCTTGTTTTCAGGATCTCCCACAGAATGCACTGACCATAATTATATCACCTGTGCAATGCTAAGGAAAGCCAGAAAACATGACCTGTTGGTGGGTCCTGAGGACTGGAGTTGAGAAACACTGCATTAAACTGTATTAACGATCGCGCCCCCTAGTGGTCAAGCACGATAGGTGGACTCAATGTTACAGTAAAAAAAAGAAAGAAATAAAGTTTTAAAGTACAAAAAAAGTATTAAAAGTTCAAATCACCCCCGTTTCCCCATTTTACAAATAAAAACAATAAAATAATAAAAAAGTTACACATATTTGGTATCGCCGCGTCCGAAAAAGTCCGATCTATAAAAATATAACTTAATTTATCCCATACGCTGAACACCGTAGAAGAAAAAAATTCCAAACGGCAAAATTGCGTTTTTTTGGTCATTTTACATCACTTAAAAAATGGAATAAAAGTGATAAAAAAAAGTCGCATGCATTCCAAACTACTAGCGATAAAAAGTACACTTCAGTCCGCAAAAAATGCCCACTCAGTCACATCCGTGGGTGTACAAAAAAGTTATTGGTCGCCGTATTGAGCTCACAAATCCGCCGTGAATAAGGAGCGGGACGGGGGCGGGGCTGGAGCGCGACGGGGGCGCCGCTCCCGGCCCCATAGACAATGCATTGTTTACGGCGCGTCCGCGCCGTAAATAATGTGCATGTCACTTTCTCCCCCCGCGGCGGATTTGCCGAGCGGGGAGGAGCGACGGAATCCACTGTTCTCTATTACTGTAATGACTCAGACGGATTGGCGCCGTATTGAAGCGCAAATCCGGCGCGGAATATGGCGCCAATCCGTAGGCAAATAAGCCGTGTGAACGGGCCCTAAGGGGTTAAATATTTGTAATATTTGTAAAGTCTGCCTGGCTATTTATCAAACACTTTATAGCAAGGTTATTCATTTTGAAGGTTGTTATGATTTATGAAATAAATACATAAATAATAAATAAATTTCTAGCTACAGGAGAATAATGCATTCTATTGTAGGTAAAGCCTTGTCTATATAGCACTGTTTTTTTGTCAGTTTTTTTTTAGTGGATTCAGTATTTAGAATCTGCAAAGATCTGTAACCAGTGCCCATAGACCGCAATAGAAAGTCTGAACTGTGGTCTACACAACACAGATTTTCTATTGTTGGATTTGTAAACCGCTGGAATATACTGTAGAGCATGTTCTATCTTCCGGTGGATTCTAGTACAGTTCTATGTACTGGTCCGGCACAAAAAAAAACGTCGTACGGCGGTGATTAAATACTGCCAGATTGCCGACAGCATTTTAACATAGCAGTGTACATGTAGCCTTAGGGTATGTTCACATGGCGTTTGAGTCCGTGTGCACATATGCTTTTAGATGAGTGTTTGGATCCATCTGTCAGTCCCTAAACGCACCCAAACACGTATCTAATAAATAGCAGTGTAATTTACATTGCTTTTAACTTGAAACACGCATCGGCATTCACTTGAGTGATCGCCGATGCGTGTTTACATTGCGTCTTTCGGATCCGTCCCATGAATTGTCATGTCAATTCTTGGTCTGAAAGACGCAGCAGGAGCCCGATAATAAACTACAGGGTGCGATCCTGCTGAATCCAGCTGCGTGTTGGATATGTGTTGGATCTGTTTAGGATCCGATCGGCGCAGTGTTTTTGGATCCAATTTTCGGATCCAACACGCTGTGTGAACATACCCTTAGGCCCCGTTCACACGGCTTATTCCCGACGGATTTGTGAGCCGTATTGCACTCACAAATCCGCCATGAATAAGGGGCGGGACGGGGCGGGGCCGGAGCGCGGCGGGGGCGCCGCTCCCGGCCCCATAGACAATGCATTGTTTACGGCGCGTCCGCGCCGTAAATAATGTGCATGTCAGTTTCTCCCCGCCCGGCGGATTCGCCGAGCGGGTAGGAGCGACGGAATTCACTGTTCTCTATGAGGGCAGTGGATTACCGTAATGACAGGGACGGATTGGCGCGGTACTGCAGCGCAAATCCGGCGCGGAGTACGGCGCCAATCCATGGCCAAATAAGCCGTGTGAACGAGGCCTTAGGCCATGTTCACACGGCTTAAAATGGGCCGTATTTCGGTCCGTAATTACGCGCCGAAGTGCGCCAATTACGGGCCGAAAACGGCCCATTCATTACGGTAATTCACAGTTCTCATAGAGAACTATGGATTACGTCTCCTCTCCCCGCCCGGCGAATCCGCCGGGCGGGGAGATAATTCACCTGTCACTTTCTAGCGGCGTATACGCGCCGCTAGCAGTGATAGTCAATGGGCCGGCGAAGTGCGGCCCCCTGCTTACTCCCCCGCTCCCGCCCCGCCCCCGTCCACACGGCGTAATTCCGGGGCGTAATTACGTCCCGCAATTAAGCCGTGTGAACATACCCTTAGGGTGTGATTCCCGCACCACCACCACCAGGAGCAAAAACTAAGAGGAACCATGAGTAGTGTGTACAATATACAGTATACTGACCATATACACCAGGGGTGTCAAAATCATTTTCACCGGGTGCCACATCAGCCTCACGGCGTACCTTAAAGGGCCTTAAAGGTCCGACATAATTTTAGAACTACTTGTAGGTAGATAAGTGGGTATAAAGCCCCCCTGTAGATGACAGGTATATCTGCCCATGTAGGTAGATAGGTATTTTTGCCCTCTGTAGCCAGGTAGTAATATGCCTTCTGCAGCCAGGTAATATGCCCTCTGCAGCCAGGTAATATGCCCCATATAGAAAGGGAGATGCCCCACATAGTCCCCCTGTAGCCAGGGAGATGCCCACATAGCCCCCTGTAGCAAGGGATATGCCCCACATAACCCCACTGTAGCCAGGGAGATGCACCACATAGTCCCCTGTAGCCAGGTACATGCCCCACATAGTCCTCTCTAGACTGATAGATGCCCCATATAGCCCCCCGTAGCCATGTAGATGCCCCATATAGTCCCCCAGTAGCCAGGCAGATGCCACATATAGCCCCCCATGTAGCCATGTAGATGCCCCATATAGTCCCCCAGTAGCCAGGAAGATGCCCCATAGTCCCCCAGTAGCCAGGCAGATGCCCCATAGTCCCCCAGTAGCCAGGCAGATGCCCCATAGTCCCCCAGTAGCCATGTAGATGCCTCATATAGTCCCCCAGTAGCCAGGCAGATGCCCCATAGTCCCCCAGTAGCCAGGCAGATGCCCCATAGTCCCCCAGTAGCCATGTAGAAGCCCCATAGTCCCCCAGTAGCCATTTAGTTTCCCCATATAGTCCCCCAGTAGCCAGGCAGATGCCCCATATAGTCCCCCAGTAGCCAGGCAGATGCCCCATAATCCCCCAGTAGCCAGGCAGATGCCCCATAGTCCCCCAGTAGCCATGTAGATGCCCCATAGTCCCCCAGTAGCCAGGCAGATGCCCCATAGTCCCCCAGTAGCCAGGCAGATGCCCCATAGTCCCCCAGTAGCCATGTAGATGCCCCATAGTCCCCCAGTAGCCATGTAGATGCCTCATATAGTCCCCCAGTAGCCAGGCAGATGCCCCATAGTCCCCCAGTAGCCATGTAGATGCCCCATATAGGCCCCCTAATGATTATAAAATTTTAAAAAAGCTACTTACCTCCTGGTTGTCCGGGAGCTGTGTTTGGTGTAAGCGGCGTGACGTCACACCGCTTATGCCCTCACGCAGCTCCCAGAGATCTCCTTGGCGGCAGAGGCTGCCGACCGAGGAGACCTAGCGTCGCAGGGGGCGTGAGTAAAGAGACGTGTCATGCCCCCTGCGACACCGTATGTACATCGCTCACCGAGCGTTGTACATACAAAGGGAGAAGGTGGGAGGGAAACGATCCCTCCTGCCTTCTTCCTATACTAGCAGCTGCACCGAATGGGCAGCTGCTGACTGACTCTGCGCGGCTGTGGTAAAACAGCCATGTGGAGTCAGGGAGATCGCGGGCCGGAAAACACAAGGCTGCGGGCCGGATGTGGCCCGCGGGCCTTGTGTTTGACACCCGTGATCTATACTATGTACTGTATATAGTATTAACAGAACAGCTCATTGTAGAATATAACAAGTCTTGCACAAAAGAAAAGGCAGGGAGTTCTATTTTGCTTATTTTAAATTACCATCACAAACAGTTTCAAATAAAAGTCCCAGTCTTGTTGCCTGCCTCAAATTTACTCATGATCACTTGGATGTTCCCCCAATGCTTCTGGAAGATTGTTATGGACAAAAAGGACAAAAGTGGAACTTTTTATTGCAAATGCATGATGTAATGATTAGAGAAAAATGACACTGCACATTAAGGGGATGTTCACACGACGTGTTTGGATCCGAAAAACGCATTCAAAAGCGCTGCATAAAACGCATCCAAAATGCAGGTATGTGTTTGGATGCGTTTTGGCTGCAGCAGAAAGGCTCCCTATAGTTTTAAATATGGTGCCGTCTGTGTCAAACAGATCAAGAATTGATATGACAATTCTTTGAACGGATCCGAAAGACGCATTGGAAAGATGCAAGTAAACACACATCAGCGATCACTCGTCTGAGCGCCGATGTGTGTTTTACATTGGAAGCAATGTACATCACACTGATCATTGTTAGTTGCACGTCTCAGTCTTTTTAGGGTCCAAAACTTGGATCCAAACACGCATCTAAAAACAGATCCAAAATCAGATCTAGCATGCCGTGTGAACATACCCTAACCCCAGGCCTCTTCTACACATTCCCAATGTTGGAACATACTGGACTTGGGTAAGAATACAACTTTTTCTTCAACTCTACCTACAAGTGTTCAATTTGGTTGAGGTCTGGGGACTGTGGAGGCGAATGCAGCAACTCAACGTCATCGTCATTGAATAATTTCTTTGCCATACTCGACGTATGCTTCGGGTCGTTGTTGAGCTGGAACACTATGTCGTCCTTTTCATACCCATAGTACCCATAGTACTCGAGTGTATGAAGTAACTCATCTTGTAGGATACTCACATATAGCTCAGCATTGAGATTACCATCGATCCTGGTCATGTATCTGAAGTCTTTTGACTGTGGAACAACCCCACATCATCAGGCTTCCTCCACCAAACTTGACAGTCTCTTAAATTTCTTGACGCATTAGACCCCTTTACCCCTGATTCTTCCAAACCCATTTGCCCCATCAGAGCCCGGTCTATTGACTTTCATCTCATCGCTCCGAATCACCTGTTTCCAATCTTCCACTCTTTGGGCGATATGTATGAAGATCGGCGCGTCGGAGCGCCCGTTTTCGCCAGATTGAACGTGAAAGCTGCGCCTCATGTATGTCGGCGCCTGAGGTGCGCTCATACATGCGGTGTAAAGTCCACCGCGCCTCGCCATGTGTGAGGGCAGTGCGGGACTTAGGCACAGAAGGACTGCGCCTAACATGTATTCCGATTCGAGACAGCCTGGAAATGAGCGAGAAATCATTAAACTTGTCAGTGAATAGCAAAAAGAGTTGCCTTTCAAATGAGTGAATGAATAAATAGAAAAATCAAAGCTTTCTAAAAGCGATTAAATGTTTTGAAAAAGTTTATCATTTAAAATCAAAGGGAAAATATATAAGATCGCTCAAGAAATAAATCTCAGCTCTCAGCTCCGTGCGGCATGGAGTATGAATAAAAAAAAATCGTTTTTATTAGGTGTAAAACATCTGAAAAAGAGCTCAAACCTTCTAAAAAAAAATACATAAATAAAATCACTAACAAAAAATCAATAACGGCGCTACATCAGGAATTGGGATATAGAAAATTGCTGGGAAATACAGTAATTCGAATTCTGTAAGCGCTTCTCATTGGTCGGCATAAACCAGCCAATCAGAATAGGAGCGACAGTGACCGACCCATTATAAGCTATGGAGAAGTATTGACCAATCACATGGAAAGGTGGGACAGTTCAAAATACAGTTAAAAAGGCAGAAAAGAGCTGATTGGTTGAGCTATGCGGGGCTTGGCTATCTCGGCCAATCAGAGCGCGAGCTACTTTCTCCCATTGTAGTCTATGGAGAGATGGAGGCAATGAAATCTCGGCTCTCAGCGCCGTGCGGCCTGGAGTATGATTAAAAAAAATCGTTTTTATTAGGTGTAAAACATTCTCTGAAAAAGAGCTGAAACCTTCTATAAACAAAAATCAATCAAATCCCTAACAACGCGTTTGTCGCCGTCACCGCGCAACATCAGGAATTGCGATATAGAGAATTGCGGGGAAATACAGTAATTCAAAATCTTTTTAAAAGGTTTCCCATTAGTGGGTTTTAAAAAACCAAAAAAGCAGAATGGAGCGACGTAACCCCTTTTTTAAAAACCCTATGGAAAAAGTATTGAAAATCAAAAATGAAAAAGGTTCAAAATACAGTAAGAAGACAGAAAAGGCTGATTTTTTGACCCCACCCGGCAGATTTGAACCCAAAAACCAATATATTTTTGTGTCGTTTTTTGAGTTTAGCAAAAAGGGGGGGATAGAAGGGGCCCTAAAAGTTTTTTACTGTCTAGGGGAAATTTATTTAGTATTGATTTTGGGTTGGGGGAAGAGGGGCGTCCTGCAAAACCCAATCGCGGGGGAGCATTATTCATAGAGTTTTTAGGGGGAAAAAAAATTTGCAGAGCGAGTTTTTTGTGATTGGCCCCAAGTTAAAAGGGCCCGGGGGTTATTTGGATAAAATGGGAGAGCGGCGACACTCTTATGGGTTTTCTAATCCCAAATCTTTAATAAAAACTGTACATGGCAAAAAATCAAATGAAAAGGGGACCCCCGGGAAGTTGTCCCGTTTGGGGTAATAAAGGAACAATAAGGGGGAGGTTTTTTAACAAAAAAATAAAAAATAGAAAATGAAATTTCAAGGGGTTTTTTTTAATATTTTTTTTTTTTTTTGTTGGGCAATGTTTAAATTTAATATGGGGCTAAGGGAAAAAAAGGAAAAATTTAAAAATAAATTTTTATTAAATTTAAAAATTTTTTTAGTTTATTTTCTTTTACCCCCATATTATTTTTTAAATTTTTAATACACATCGGCCAATTTTGTGAGTTTATAAATTTTAAATTTCTCCCAATTTTACGGGTTTTTTTATAGATTGCATTTTGGGAAAAACCAAAAAGGGGGTTTCGCTCATCTCCCATAAAATTTTTCCCCCCCCCCAAAAATTAACATTTTATATAAATAAAAATTTTAAAAAAGGTTTATAAAAAACCAAATTACAGAGCTTTAAAAACCACAAAATTTAATGGTCGTACATTTAAAACCAAATTAACACTGCTACAAAAAACCAGAACCCCAAGGGCCCAAAAAAGTCCCAAAAATTCCAAATAAGACAAAATACCACCACATCATGACCAATATCCCCACCACACATTTGAATGAATAATCCCAAACCCTTTTACCTTTAAAATCTTTAACACCTAGTGAATGAAAAATACCACAACCCCAATTCCCACATATCACCATCACCTAGAAACTGAATAATGCCAAAAACACCATAAAACACATATCAGCACCCCCAAAACTGTGTTATAAAATCCCACCCCCATGACCAATATCCCCAAACCACTTAAGTGACTAAATTTATACCTCTATATCAAAAACCACAAAACCCCACTTTATAGAGTTTTGAAAAATCCCAAACAACATCGGGGGAACCACATTTTAAAACCCCCTTATATTAGAAAAATTTGACTTTTCCTCGGGGGGGAGTTTTTTAATTTTCCCTTTTGTTCTCCCATCTGGTCCAGACTGAAAGGGTTGATTCCCCCGGCTCCCAACTTTTTCCTTGGGGTTTTTAGCACAAATATATTTTTAATCCCCCTTTTTCCCGAACCCTCACTCCCGGCCCCCAGGTTATTTTGGGGCCCTTTTTAAGGCCCAAACAGGGTTTACATAATTTAATGGGTGCCCCCAGATAGGCCAGGTTTTAGGTAGAAATGGGGCCCCCAAACTTTAGGCGGGTTTTAGGTAGTTTATGGGGGCCTTTATATGTAGGCAGGGGGCCCTTTAAGGGTTGGCTATGGGGGGGCCCATAAAAGGCGGGAAAGGGGCAAAAGGGTAAGCTATAGGGCCTATATATAAGCGGGCCCAGGGCAGAGGGTAGGTTATAGGGCCATATATGCAGGCAGAGAGGGGGCTTTAGGGTAGGCTATAGGGGGCAATTTATAGGGCTTTGGGGGGACTATTTACGGCAGGCAGGGCTTTTTTACGGGCAGAAAATTTTTTTCGACAGCAGACAGGGCTACTTTACGGGGCCGAAAACCAAGGGCGCCCCCAAAATAAATGATAATAAAAAATTTAATGAATAATATTATGCGGGTGTAAAAATAAATGTTCTTAAGATTCCTTCAGCCGTCTTTTTTAACAGTCAGGAGTTTTTTAAAAACCAAAGGGTCATTCCCGAGATGACCTCAAAAGGCAAAACCGGGGTTGGGGCTTGGGAAAAAAAACCCGCCTTACAGTAGGAGCAAAAAAGTCGGGAGCAAAAGGTTTCCCTGGGCAAAAATTTTGGGGGCATAGGGCCCTTTTCCCTAAGGGGATGTCACATCATCCCACAAATATTTAATTGTCCACATCGAAAAAGACAGCGGTAGCAAGCAAAAATCCTGCCAATAACAACCCCCCCCAACTCCCCCAATTTTAAACCATAAATGCGCCACGATCGACACAGTGCTTTCATCATCAAACCGGGAGAAAAAATTTAAAACAGAAAAAATATAACAAATTTTGGATACGTATAAAATTACTAAAAAAATGTCTTTACGGGTTTACCAAAAAACACGGGGATACAAAACTAGGATCTCAGGCTAGTATTACTGGGGGGTTCCTACTAAGACCAAAAAATCCCCCAACAAATAGTGATGAATATCCCCCAAACCATGCCCAACATTAACCACCTTAGTGATTTGAAAAGTCCACAACACCAAATGAAAAATTTTTAAAAAAAGGTTGACTGAATTTATCCTTTTTAAAGCTAGACCTAATTTCCCCTCACCTTTAGGGGGAAACGGGGGGGTTTTTTTTGAATTCCCACCCATTTTCCCATGACCACCATATTTTTGGGATTGAATATACCTTTTCCCAACAATCCATGACCCCAACATATCACCACAAAAGGAAAAACTGAAAAAATAATAATGCCTTTTTACTAAATTTCCCCAAAACCCATTTTTTTAAAAAAATAAAAAATTAAAGGGGGGCTTTTTTAAAAATTGGGGTTTCTTTTAAGGGGTGGGGGGAAATTGACTGGGGGAAAAGAGGTCTGCAGATATATAAGTTTTTTTTAGTAAAAAAATTTGCATCCGGGGGACTCACAAGAGAATTTCGGAAGATTTGTTCTCTGTCTTTTCCTCTTCTTCTCTGTCCCAAAACCCCCATGACGTCTTTCCCGGCCACGACCCCTTCACTTTTAGTTTTTTACAAATAAAATCATCTTAGACTCCTCAAATGGGGTCCATTTTTTGCACCGGGTTTTTTGTTTTTTTTTTGGGATCCCAAATAAGAAGTGGGTTAGATTCCCTTTAAGACAGTATATAGGTACACCCCAAATTTGTGGTAGGTCCTCAATTAGGTGGGGGGTTTTGGCGCAAATTTTAGGTGGGTTAAACTTTTGGGGCCCCAAAAAGGGTTAGGTTTTTTCGGGCCCCTTTTTAAGTAGTTTTAGGTAGTTATAGAGGACCCCCCATTTTTTAGAAATTTTTGGTTCCTATTTTGTGTTATATGGGCCCCCGGGTAGGTATTTTAATTTTTACCCCTTTTAGCCGGGTTTGATGCCATCTTGAAAAACAAGGTAGAGCCATCTGTAGCCTGTTTGTAGTCCTCTGTAGCCAAGAAAATTCCCCCCGGGTAGGCCGGGGGGTTGCCCATTTGTTTAGCCAGTAAATTGCCCCCAGTACCCTGTAGTACCCCCTTTTTCCCATTTAAATTTCCCCACTTGTGGTCAGGTAATAGCCCCCTGTAGCCAGTAAATTTCCCCCGGTAGCCAGTAAATTGTCCCCTGTAGTCAGGTAGTAGCCCCCTGTAGCCAGTAAACTGCCCCCTTTGGCCAGGTAGTAGCCACCAGAACCCAGGTAGTAGCTCCCTGTAGCCAGTAAATTGCCTCCTGTAGTCAGGTAGTTATTTGCCCAGCATAGCCAGGTAGATGCCCCCTGTAGCCAGGTGATTGCACCCTGTAGCCAGGTAGTTAGCCAGATAGTTGCCCCCTGCATCCAGGTAGATGCCCCTTGCAGCCAGGTAGTAGTCCCCTGTAGGTAGTTATTTGCCCCCTGTAGCCAGGTAGATGCCCCCTGCAGCCAGGTATTAGCCCCCCATAGGGAGTTACGTGCCCCCTGTAGCCAGGTAGGAGCCCCCCGTAGGTAGTTATTTGCCCTCCTGTAGCCATGTAAATGCCCCTGTAGCCAGGTAGATGCCCCTGTAACCGGGTTTGATGTCCCCTGGGGCCTGTGTTTCCCCCTGTAGCCCCAGGTGGCCGGGGAAAATCCCCTAAAAGCCAAAATAGTGCCACTTTTGGGCCGGGGGATAGAGGGCCCCCTGTAGCCCCCTGGGGCCCCGGTAGATGCCCCCAAAGGGCCCAGGTGGGATGTTCGCTGTAGCCGATAGATCCCCCGTTTTGGCTGGGACCCCACTGTTGCCAGGAGAATGCCCCCTGTACCCAGTAGATCCCTTGGGTGTGGTAGATAGATCCCCATTGTGCCGAAAGATCCCCCCTGTACCCCCAAAGGGCCCAAGGTAGATGCCCCCTGTGGGCTAAGAAAATAAAAAACCAAAAAAACAACTCACCTTTCCATGTTCCCGGCGGCGGCCCGGGTTTTGGGGCCCGGCGAGGCTCCCAGCTTAGGAGGTAAGGGTTTCCAAAGGGGGTGTGGTGAAAGCCGTGAATCACGCCCCTGCGAAAATGTTTGGGGAATTTTCAGCACTCGGTGAGCCCCGTGCTTAAAAAGTGAGAAGACAGGCAGTAATGTTTTCTTCCTCCCCTTCTCCCTGTACACTAGGCTGCACAGCGAGTGTGTGCAGCTGCTGACTGACCCTGCAAGGACGTTTTACAATGGCCGTGCAGAGTTAGAGGCTAGTTGGGCAGGCGAGGCGGGTGGCCGTGGCACTCCCCAGTTGAGCGAAGCCCCAGCGCCCCGAGCGATCGCCCACCCGTAGGAACAGCCTTGGTGTATGTTAAAAAGAAGCCAGACACAAGAACAATATCTACTAGTGAGATCTTTTTTGATCAGCTTTTGAGAGAGGAACCCCAAATGCGGACCTCTATTACTGAGTCATGGATCATGCCCCACACTGATCATTGTGTAATATCCCATTTTTTGAATAGGTGTCGGGTTTTATCTTTGTTACAGAAACTGCCTATTGGTCTAATTTTCAGCTCGTGTTTAAAAAGACTTTCTAGAGAAAGGGGTCCCCAACCCCCGGGTCGGGGAAACCGGCCCCGGGTTTAATTTACCCCCGCCGGTCCCGGCCCGGGTTTAAACTTTGTTTGCCGGCCCCCCGTGTTTTATTTCGGGGCGGTCGGCTTTTGGTCTGCGCGGCCGTGTAACCCGGCCACGCAGACCTAGCGGGCTGCGTTTAGGTGAGGCGCATGGGTTTGGGGGAAAGCAGGAGCAGTGCATTCCCGTCCTGCTTTCCCTTTTCGCTGTAGATGCGGCGCTCATGAGCTTCCATCTCAGCGGGGACTTTGCGGGAGTGTGATGCACAGTGACGTCAACCCCCCGCGCCGCTGCTCTTTTCGGCCTGTGGGGGGAGGAGCTCGGCAGGGGGTTTCCGGGGGGAAAGGTAAGTGACTACTAAAATTTTTTTTTAATTTTTTTTTATTTAAATTTTGCCCGGGACTCCCTACTGGGGGCAGATATCATACTGGGGGGCGTATCTATCACTACTGGGGGCAGTTTCATTTCTGGGGGTTGCTTCACTACGGGGGGGCCGTTTCCCAACTACGGGGGCCCGCTACTTCACTCCCCCCCGGGGGGCCGCTATCTACCCCTTTTTGGGGGCGGGTTTTATCATACGGGGGGCAAGCATCACAAATGGGGGCCTTTCACTACGGGGGGCCCGCTATCTATCACTACTGGAGGCCAGCTGCTATCATTTTGGGGGGCCCAAGCTACATAGGGGGCAGCTATAAATACTGGGGGCAGTATCTATCATTTAGGGGGGGCCGCTATTTTCCCCACTTTAACTCGGCCCCGCCAGCAATCACTCCTGGGGGCCCTTATCACTTTCTGGGGGAAAGGTTTTTATCCCCTTACTGGGGGGGCCCCCTTTAAATCTACCAAACTTAATGGGGGGCTTTTTATATGGGGGAGGTATCCTACGGGGGAAAGCTACCCTAACTTTTGGGGGCCCTATCACTAACTGGGGCGGGTTTAATCACTATGTCGGGGGGGGGTTTTATTTTTTTAAACCTAATGGGGGCGGGCTATCCACTATGGGGGCCAGCTTTTACTAGAAGGGGGGGGCCGCTTTCCTACTGGGGGCCCTTTTTCCAATTCATTTAGGGGGGGCCGCTATTTTTCATACGGGGGGGCAGCAAATCATTTTAGGGGCCCCCGGGTTTTTCATATGGGGGGGGGTATACCCCTTTAAGGGGGGGGTTTTTGGGACTTGGGGGGTTACCCCCCCCCCCCCCCCCCCCGCCCCCCCCCCCCCCCCCTTACTGGGGAAAAGGTATCTATAAATTTGGGGGCCGCCAAATCATTCGGGGGGGGCCCCCTATCTATCACTACTTGGGGCCGCTATCACTACGGGGGGCCGCTATCACTATGGGGGCCCGCAAATCTTTTCACTATGTGGGCCGCTTCATTGGGGGGGGGCCAGCTTTCTATCACAAATGGGGGAGCTAGCTATCAAAAGGGGGCCGCCTTTTCACTATGGGGGGCCCGTTTTCTATCATACGGGGGGCCCGGTTTTTCCCACTACTGGGGGCCCGTATCTACGGGGGGCAGTTTACCCCTATGGGGGCCGCAAATTATCACTACGGGGGCCGCTATCATACGGGGGGGCCGCTTCAATCCTATGGGGGCAGTTTATCATTTAGGGGGGCCGCTATCATCACTACTGGGGGAAGCTATCATACGGGGGGGCCCGCTATCACTATTTGGGGGCAGTTTCTATCCCCTTTCTGGGGGAGCTATCATTACGGGGGGCCCGGGCTATCTTTAATGGGGGCAGTTTATTATTACTGGGGGCCGCTATCACTACTGGGGGGCTATCTATCATTTTCCCCCCCGGGGGGCCGTTTATCACTCCCGGGGGTGGGCTATCATTTACGGGGGGGCCATTTTCATACGGGGGGCCGCTATTTTAAATACTGGGGGGCCCCGCCATCAAATCATAAAAGGGGGCGCTATCACTAGGGGGGCCGCATTATCACTACTGGGGGCCGCTATCCTACGGGGGGGCAGCAAATTAATTACTGGGGGGCTATCTATCCTTATGGGGGCTTATAATACGGGGGGGGCCGCTTCATACGGGGGGTTCAGCTTCATTATGGGGTCAGTATCATTAGGGGGTAGTATAAATACTGGGGGCCGCTATCTTTTAACTGGGGGCCCGCTATCACTAAGGGGGCCCGCTATCCCCTTCCCGGGGGGAAGTATCTATCACTACGGGGGGGCCGTATCATACTGGGGGCCGCAAATCCTACTAGGGGCAGCTATCATACTGTGGGCAGTTATCTATCACAAAATGGGGGTCGCTATCTTTTCACACTGGGGGCCCGGTATTTTTTAAATGGGGGCCCTTTATCTATCACTAGGGGGCGGGTTGGGTACTCTGGGGGAGTTTATCATACTGGGGGCCGCTTTTAAACTTTTTTGGGGGCAGTTTCTTTTCCTACTGGGGGGCCGCTATCACTACGGGGGGGTGGGTATCTATAAATTTATGGGGGCCCATCACTACCTGGGGGGCCGGAATTCTATAATTTCTGGGGGTCGCTATCACTACGGGGGGTCGTTTAATTCACTCCCGGGGGGGCGGGCTATCTATCACTATGGGGGCGCTTTCTTTAAATTTAAGGGGGGCCCGCTATCAAATAAATACGGGGGGCAGCTTCCTACGGGGGGCCGCTATCATAGGGGGCCCGTTTATCTTTCACTACGGGGGGCCGCTACCACTCCTGGGGGCCGCTATTATCACTAGGGGGGCCGCTATCCCTACGGGGGGCGTATTATCATTTTTGGGGGCGCTTTTCTTTTCACAAAGGGGGGGGGCCGCTATCATAGGGGGGCCGCAATCTTTTAAACTACGGGGGTTCAGTTTTTCCTTTTGGGGGGGCCCCGTTTATCATTTAGGGGGGGCAGCTTTCTTTACGGGGGGGGGCCGTTTAACACAAACCCGGGGGGCAGTACCCAATCCCGGGGGGGGGCCGCATTTTATTTGTGGGCCGTTTACCCCTACTGGGGGCAGCTTCACTACTGAGGGCGGGTATCTATCACTACTGGGGGCGTATTTTATCACTACGGGGGGGGCCGCTTTTCTATAAACTGGGGTCAGCTATAAACCAAAAAGGGGGGGGCCGTATTATCACTAGGGGCCGCTATCTATAAATACGGGGGCCGTATCATACGGGGGGCCCGGGCTATTATCACTACTGGGGGCCGCTATCACTACGGGGGGCCCGCTATCACACTGGGGGCAGTTTAATCATTCCCGGGGGCCGCATCATCCGGGGGCAGCTTTTCTTCCCGGGGGGCCCCTTTACACTAGGGGGGGCCGTTTCATTACGGGGGGCCGTATCATTTAGGGGGGGGCCCAAATTCTACCCATTTTACGGGGGGCTGCTATCAAAAGGGGGGCCCGGTTTTCATCATATGGGGGCAGCTTTTCCTTTTAGGGGCGTATAAATTACGGGGGGCCCGCTATCAAACCCACTACTGGGGGCGGGGCTATCTATTACAAAGGGGGGGCAGGTTTTCAATTTTCATACTGGGGAGCTATGTTAAATTTACCCACTACTGGGGGCGCTATGTACCCACTACTGGGGCAGATGTGTAAATTATCAATACAGGGCAGTTTTGTATCCTATGGCGGCAGCTATGTTTTCCACTTCACTACTGGAGCAGCTATTTTTTATTATCCCTCCTGGGGCAGTATGTATCATTATTTTTACTGGGGGCGCTTTGTATCACTTCTGGGGGCAGCGGATTGGGGTCATTATAAATTACGGGGGCAACTATTATAAACTTTTTTTTTTGGGGAAGCTTTGTGTAAATTTTTCATTAGGGGGGGGGGGTGCTATCACTACTGGGGGGTTTTTGGCTATCTTCATATTTGGGGGCCGCTATCTATCCCTACTGGGGGCCAGCTAACTATACTACTGGGGTCGCAAATCACTACTGGGGGCCCGCTTTTCCCCCCACTACGGGGGGGCCGTATCACACTGGGGGCCGCTATCTATCATACTGGGGGCGCTATCACTACTGGGGGCAGCTACCCAATTACCGGGGCCCGTTTATCCTACCGGGGGGAGCTATAAACTATTGGGGGAAAGGCTTTTCTTTTGGGGGGGGCCGGGGTATTCCTACTGGGGGGGGCCGTTTATACCAAAACGGGGGGCGCTTTAAAATTTTTTTCCGGGGGGGGCCGCTATTAATTTATTTTGGGGGCCCGCTTTTCATAGGGGGGGCCGTATTGAATTTATTCCCTGGACGGGGCCGCTATCTATCATTAAATGGGGGGGCCGCTTTTCCAACACGGGGGGGAAGTTATCTTAAAAGGGGGGGGCCGTTATTCAATATGGGGGCCGTATCTACCCAATACGGGGGGAGGCTTTCACTACGGGGGCCCAACCCTTTCTATCACTATTTGGGGGCAGTTTAACTTTTAACTGGGGCAGCTATCATTACGGGGGGAAGCTATTTTTACTAAACGGGGGGCCCGCTATCTACCCTTTCTGGGGGGCGTATCATACTGGGGGTACCCTTATAATAACTACGGGGGGCGCTATCTATCCCAACTGGGGGCGCAAATCTATGTATCACTATGGGGGCAGTTATGTATCTTTTATCACTACTGGGGGCAGCTATGTTTTCACTAGGGGCACCCTATGTTTTCATTATTTTACTGGGGGCAGTTTATGTATCCATTTTCTGGGGCTGCTTGTGTCATTATCACTACAGGGGAGCTTTTGTTTTCAAAATTGGGGGGCCCGGGCTATGGGGGTTTTTTTTATAAAACTACGGGGGGGCCCTTTTTGGTATCCCCTTTAAAGGGGGCGTTTATTTTTGGGGATGTTTTTTTCCCCTATCGCTACTGGGGGGGGCGGGGCCTTAATTGGTTTTTTCACCCCACTAAAGGGGAAGCTATGTATAAATATGGGGAACGCTTTGTGTCACTACCCTACGGGAGAAAAACTATGTGTAAATACTACAGGGGCAGCTATGTATCACTATCACTACTGGAGCGCTATTTTTTAAACCCATCCCCAGGGGCAGTTTATGTACCCTATCACAAACCTGGAGAAAGCTATGTTTCATTATCACAAAGGGGGCAGCTATGTATAATTATCTTTTTAATGGGGGGCGCTTTTTTTTCCCTTTAAATCATACGGGGGGGCCCAAAACCTTTTTTATCTTTTATCATTACTGGGGGCAGCTATGTATAAAATACTGGGGCAGCATGGGGTCTTTAAATCACTATGGGGGCCCGTATGTATCACTCGGGGGAAAGTATTTTGTCTTTAAAATACAGGGGCAGTATGGGGGTCATCATACAGGGGCAGTATTTATCACTATCATACTGGGGCAGCTATTTTTTAACATTATCATACGGGGGCCCAGTATGAAATCATTTTTCACACTGGAGCAGCATGTTTCCTTTTCAGGGGGAAAAGGCAGCTTATGTTTCATTATCCATTTACTGGGGCGGGCATGTATCACTACTGGGGAGCTTTGTACCCCTTTTTCATACTGGGGGGCCGGGGGTTTTTGTTTTTCATTTTACTGGGGGCAGTAGGGGTTTTAATTTTATCACTACAGGGGAAGTATGTTTTCTCACTACGGGGCAGCTATGTACCCCAACTTTTAAAATACTGGGGCGGGATGTTTCACAAATCGCTACTGGGGGCTATGTTTCATTATCACTACGGGGGCGCTATGTTTCACTACCCACTACTGGAGCAGCTTTGTGTCATCACAAAGGGGGGCAGCTATTTTTCCCTTTTGGGTACGGGGGACGTTTGGATGTTACATTATTAAACGGGGGGGGGGGCCCAGTTAGGGGGTTTATCACTGTCACTATGGGGGGGCAGCATGTTTCATTTTTCCACTACTGGGGCAGCTATGTATCACTACCCTTTTAGGGGGGGGCCCCCTATCAAAAAGGGGGGGGCCGCTATCTTTTCACTACTGGGGGCCCGTTCACTACTGGGGGCCCCTATCTACCCACAAAGGGGGGGTGGCAAATTCATTTAAGGGGGGGCCCCCAAATTTCATTTACGGGGGGCCGCAAATTTGAAATTTTGGGGGCCCGCTATTATCATTTATGGGGGCCGCTTCCCCCCTCCCGGGGGGGCCCGTATCTTTTGGGGGGGGTTTGTTTATAAAACTACGGGGGGGCAGTTTTTTCCACAAACCGGGGGCCGCTATCACTAACGTGGGGGGGGCGCTATCACTACCGGGGGCCGCTATCACTACCGGGGGGTGCTTCACCCCGGGGGGCCGCTATCTATCTTTCCTACTGGGGGCCGCTATCAATACTGGGGAAAAAGGCTATCTTTACGGGGGGGCCCGCTATCTTTTACGGGGGGCCCGGGATCTATCACTAGGGGGGGCAGTATCATTTAAACGGGGGAAAGCTTTCTATCACTTTGGGGGCGCTATCTTTTTATACGGGGGGGCACTATCTATGTATCACTCCTGGGGCAGCTATTTTATCATTATCACTACGGGGGGGTGCCAAATTTATCATACTGTGGCAGCTTGTACCCACTTATCACTACTTGGAAAGCTATGTATAAATTTTTATCACTACTGTGGCAGTTTTGGACACTACCCTTCTGTGGCGGGTTTTAATGTATAAATACCCTTTTCTGTGGCTGTTTATGTATCCTTTTTCACTAGGGGGCAGCTATTATGTTTACTTTCCCTACTGGGGGGCTTTTCTACCCACTATCACTCCCTGTGGCGGGGCTTTGAAACCCACACCCACTAGGGGGCAGCTATGTTTCATTTTTCATTACGGGGGGGGAAGTTTGTTTTAAATATCATTTACTGGGGGGTTTTAAATTTATTTTCCCAAGTGGGCATTTTTCTCTATAATGCAGGGGCTGTTACTTTTATTTTTTTATTTACCCTTTTTAAAACATGGTATTTTGCGGGCCCCACAGCTGTTTTCTTTACTGCGGGAAAGGGAATTGTCAGCCTCTGTGGATTTGCATTTTTAAAATTAATATTGGACCCCCAAAAAGCTGCAATCATTTCTCCATTTTTATAAATACGGTTACCGCATACGATTCCCCTTAAAGGGCACAGTATACACTTTATTGGTTTTTTTTTGTGTGTGTGATTCTAAACATCCGACCCCCTCCATAACCCCGCCCCTAATAACCCCGCCCCCAATAACTCCACCCCCCACTGGGCCGTGGAAAAATTGTCGTGCATCAAACCGGTCCCTGGTAGAAAAAAGGTTGGGGACCGCTGCTCTAGACCATATAACAATAATACCTTAACAATAATATAGTCTAATTACCTACTTGTAGATTATGCCAATAAAAGAACAGATATGTCCTCTACCTCACGCAATGAATACCTGAGCATAGCAGGACTGGGAGAACAGGTTTTCATTACACTGTTTTCTTTATATGTTTAGTCATTCTGCAGCTCAGTCCAAGTCATGTTATGCAATAGTAAAATCACAGAAAAAAGGCCGTACTTATGACTATAAAAATCCATTCCCCATAGGAGGCAAAACAGCCCCAGTACTATGAGGGAAAGGTTGCACAGGTGCAGAATACTGATGAAAAACGGCTCACACAGCTATCCGTGAGGGAAGTGATAGCTTAGTACATAACTGTACTTTGGATAAAGACCAATTCACACCAGTATGCAGAAGAGCCACAGTAATATACAAGGGACATTGCTCAAGTGCAGAAATACTGATAAACAACTTACTATCCATGAGGCTGTGATTGTTTGTATTACAATCCTACAGATAAGGCTTCTATGGAGTTCTGGTCTTACAGTTAAGTGTGGTGAACCATGCTGGCTTCCACCCTATGGGTGATGCCCATACTATTCACAACCCACTTCAAGGGTCATCATTGTCTTGCAAAACTTGTCATCAGTCAGTCTTCTTATTTAAAGAGTGAAAAGTAGTTACTGTGTTGTTTGGTATCATGGTTTGTATCACATTAAACATGGACCAAAGGAAACTAAGAAGAGAGTTCTCAGGAGATTTGAAAGAAAATTATAGACAAACATGTAAAAGGTTAAGGCTGTAAATCCATTTTCAAACAGCTTGATGTTGATGTTACTACAGTTGAACATGTCATTCAGAAGTTTAAGGTCTATGGGACTGTAGCCAACCTCCCTGGACGTGACCCTAAGAGGAATATTGATGACAAATTTAAGAGATCAATAATACAAGTGGTAAACAAAAAGCCCAGAACAACTTTCAAAGAGATTAGAGAAAAGCTCTGAGGTCAAGGAAAAAATTTAGTGTCAATCGACAATTCTTTCTGCTTTCATGTGGACAAATGGAAATGACGAGAAGGTAACACTTTTGGCTGGTTCACACGGCTTAACTGGGGGTAATTACTCCCCTTACGCCGTGTGGCTGAGGGGGGGGGGGGGAGGGCGGGGGGCCCGGCACTTCCCCGGCCCATAACAATCACTGCTAGCGGGGGTTTATCGCCGCTAAAAAGGACATGCAATTTTTCCCCCTCCCGGCGGATTCGGGGGGCGGGGAGAGGGATGTAATCCATAGTTCTTATGAGAACTGGAATTACCGTAAGAAGGGCCGTTTTCAGCCCGTAATTTGCCATTTTTGGGTGAAATTACGGCCGAATACGGCCCATTTTAAGCCGTGTGAACATGGCATTAGAGCAAATTATCAAAAAGAAAGACTAGAATTTGCCTAAATCCAGAACCTGGATGACTACCGTGCAATACTACATATCTGCTGCAGGGAACCCACAGTGATCAGCCTTTTGAGTATTGTTGATAGTGCTATATATATTACTACCCTCATACATGTGCTTTTGATTGCCTCCTGGCGGATATATCTCTGTTTGTTTACCATGTCAAAGTGAATTATTGAAATATCACTAATAGGTTTATAAATAGGAATATACCTGCAAAGACTGTATAAGCAGTTTCTAATGTTTAACCCCTTAAAGACCTGGGGTAATCGTTTCTAAAACCGGGGTAACACCCGCGGGTGGTCGCCCCGGGGGCCCGTTTAAAAACCCTAGCACCGCGGGATCAATACGGGATCCTTTTCGGTCATCGGCACCGATCCACGACGGACCGGGGTGGGGAGCCCCGTGAAGGGTCCGTCACTTACCTGGCGGTTTGCCCACTTCCTCCGCAGACGGAAGTGGGGAAACCGCCATCTTTTGTACACCCTAATGCATTGCTATGCAATGCATTAGGTTGTATTAACAATCGCCCCCTAGTGGTCAAGCACCATAGGGGGACTAAATGTTACAGTAAAAAAAAAAAAAAGTTTTAAAGTACAAAAAAAAAAGTATTGAAAGTTCAAATCACCCCCCTTCCCCCATTTTACAAATAAAATCATTAAAATAATAAAAAAGTTACACATATTTGGTATCGCCGCGTCCCGAAAATGTTCCGATCTATAAAAATATAACATCATTTATCCCGTTACGCTGAACACCGTAGAAGAAAAAAAATTCCAAACGCCAAAATTGCGTTTTTTGGTCAATTTTAGTCACTCAAAAATGAAATATAAAAATTATTAAAAAAGTCGCATGCATTCCAAACTGCTAGCGATAAAAAGTACACTTCAGCCCGCAAACAATGCCCCCTCACTGATGTCCGTAGGCATTAGTACAAAAAAGTTATTGGTCACACAAAATAGCGCCGTGGCGCAAATGTCAAAAATAGAAAATGTTTGGAATTTTTTTACGGTACCAAAACATAACGGAAACCCTACATGTTTGGTATTGCCGGATGCATAACAAACCTGTAGATACAGATAACACATTATATTTACAGAAGATTGAACGCCGTAAAAGCCAAAACCCCGCAAACATGGCGAAAATAAATATTTTTTTCACAATTTGTCCCACTTGGAATTTTTTTGCGATTTCCCAGTATATTCTATAGTATAGTGAATAACACCATTAGAAAGTACATTTTGTCCCGCAAAATAAAAGCCCTCATGTGTCTATGTAGGTGGAAAAATAGAAAAGTTATGGCTTTCAGAAGGCGAGGAGGGGAAAACGAACGTGTCACCCAAAAAAACCTCCGGGTCCTTAAGGGGTTAACTGATCATTTCTACCTCTTCATTTCTAGTTGATAGTTGTACTTCTAAGCAGTATTACTATGCAGTGTATAAAATAAGGTTTTGCTTTTGATAAAGGGTTACATTATGATCTTATGTAAGGTAACCAAACGTCCTGCTTTCGGCGGGACGGTCACGCTTTTGGCCGCCGTGTCCTGCCACCCTGCCACCTTGGCAATGCCCCAGTGGGATGCCCAATGTCCTGCCTTCAGCAGGACATTGCCAGTTGTCGCCGGCTTCCGGGCCGCTGCTATGAGCCCGGAGCACCAGTGGCGATCTTTTCAGCTGTATGAACCTCCTCTGGAAGTACATACAGTTGAATCTGCTATTGCGGAGCAGAGAATGAGCGCTCCCTGCTCCTCCGAGTACTCTGGAAGGCTGCAATGCTTGCTGATCTCTAGGGTATCCAGCACAGCACACGTCTGTGCAGACAAGCGAGTCCCTCGTCAGAGCAGCGGGGGAGATAAGGAAGAACTGTTATTTTTTTATTTTTAACTCAGACCTGGACACCTGCTTACAAACTATGGGGTCCTGTACCTGCCCACAAACTATGGGGACCTATACCTGCCCATAAAGTATAGGGACCTATACCTGCCCACAAAGTATGGGGAACTATACCTGCCTATAAACTCTGGACCTATACTTTCATACAGAAAAGGGGTGCCTATACCTGCCTACAAAGTATGGGGACCTATACTTGCCTACAAATTATGGGGGTCTATACCTGCCTACAAACTGTGGGGGACAACTGTGCCTACAAACTATAGGGGCCTATACAGGCCTACAAACTATGGGGACCTTTACCTGCCAACAGACAAAGGGGACCTATACCTGCTCAGTGAGCACCGTATCTACAACAATTGAGAAAGCAGGGATGGTAATGAACCTCCCCTGGTAACTCTGCACGGCCATACAGAGTTGATGCTGACCGCCCGGACTAAAGTCAACGGGTGGTTGGAATCATTTGGAGTCGGGACTGCAGAATAACATAGGATGCTCCACGGCCCAGTGCCGGTTTCTCGGCTCGGTGGTTGGGAACCCCTGCTTTAAACAATTTGGGACAACCCATATGATGATGTCATGTCTTTGGAAGCTTCTAACACCTGTGGATATATTTTAATTCACAATAGAAACACACTGCTTCTGTGTGTAACATCATGGGAAAGTCTAAAGAACTCAACGAAGATATCAGTAAGAAAATTGTGGATCATCCTTGGGTACAATTTCCAGATACTTAAAGGTGCCTCGTTCATCTTTACAAACAATCAAAAGCAAGTAGAACAAGATATGAATGTCCAGCCATCATACCCTCAGGAAGGAGAAGGGTTCTGTGTCTCAGAGATGAATGTGCTTTGGTCCAACATGTGCATATCAACCCAAGAACAAAGGTAAAAGACCTTGGGAAGATGTTGGCGGAAGCTGGTAAGATTGTGTCATTATCAACAGTTAAACGAGTATTATATCAACATGGGCTGAAAGGCCACTCTGCCAGGAAGAAGCCATTACTCCATAAGAAACATACAAAAGCCAGAATAATGTTTGCAAATGCAATTTTTGGAGACGTGTCTTCTGGTCTGATGAAACTGAAATTGAACTGTTTGGCCACAATGACCATTGTTACGTTTGGAGGAAAAAGGGAGAAGCTTGGAAGCCTAAGAACACCATCCCAACTGTGAAACATGGGGGTGGCATCATGTTGTGGGGTTGTTTTGCTGCAGGAGGGACTGGTGCACTTCACAAAATAGATGGTATCCTGAGGAAAGAAGATTATATGGCAATACTGAAGCAACAGCTCAAGACATCAGCCATGAAGTTAAAGCTTGGGCAGAAATGGGTCTTCCAAATGGACAATGACCTGAAAAATACTTCCAAACTGGTTACAAAGTGGTTTAAAGATAACCAAGTCAATGTTTTGGAATGGCCAACACAAAGCCCTGATCTCATTCCTATTGAAAATATATGGGCAAAACAGGCATCTTGCAGACAGGAAGTAATTAAAGGAACCTGTCACATAGCTTATGCTGCCCTATTTTCAGTGGTCTATCACTTATTCTGTAATGTACAGTACTTTTGCAGTATCAGTAAATGCTGAAGTGACATACATGTATGAAGTAACTCCCATCTGGCAACTTGCAGCCCACCCTCCCGGAGATGAGTCTGCTTTATTTATGATCAGTTGCTAGCCCTGCCCGTACTGTACCGATTCAACCTATTGCTGTAAATAGGTAAAAAACTCTTAATAAGGTGCTTGTGGTTGGTGCTAGCGGCAAGTGGGTGGTGTTTACACCCATCCCTGACTTTAGTGCTCTCACCTCTGGCAGAGTGCTCTGCTCGCAGCCAGGTTTGTGAAGCAAATACTACAAAAGTACTGAATAAGTGACAGGCCACTGAAAACAGTGAGGGCAGCATAAAGAGGGTGTTTGAGGACTGACACATTTCTTTAGAGTTTTTTAGTCTTATAAATTGCATTTTCCTTGGGTGTATAGCTCCAAGGAAGGAGTTATATTATTTTCCCCTCTTACTGGCTTTTACACAGTCCAAATTGAACTATACTTTCTTTCACTGCTTTTGAAGAACATGTCAGGTTCATCAGGGTATATTCTTCTGTCACCCTTGCCTGCTTATTGTCACCCCTGGACTTTGTCAACTCTCTCCAATCTTTGCCAAAAATAGGGATTTTACTGAGCTTTTTCCCCTTGGTAAAGGTAACTTTGGTAAGTGTAACTTTGGAATTGAGGGGGACCTACCCAGAACTCCTAACAATTTTGAATCCAGTAGGACAGCCCTGGAGTTGTGATGGTTGCTGTGCAGTTCCTCAGCACAGTTTGGGCTGGCATCACACTGGTGTGGTGCGGCTGCGGCTCTGGTTGCTGTTTTGGTGGCTCCGGTTCAGAGCATCTTGGGGATAAGTGCTGTCTCTTTAGGTCATTTTACCATGTTGCACTCATCTGTAAGTGGCCGCAGAGTAGGGATCCACTTCAAAGAGGCTGCCAAATGGGCTTACACTTTTTGATCAAAATGGTACTAAGAACCTCCTGTTCACACTTGCAAACTTATGGTTAGCCGCGATAGATCACTGTAGACTGGTGAACTTTTTTTTTTTCATTTTGATAAAGTTGTTATACTAGTCTGTCCCCTTTCTGCTTGTTGTCTTGGTACCAGCGTTATACCCATTTGGCACAGCAGGTTTTAATTACAGGAAACTGCAAAAGCGTTTCTACTAACATTGCTCTCAGTCTGTTTACTAACGTGGATTGGAGAGGATTATTCTTTCTCCTGTTATCTTTCTTCTTGTGTTGTATTCTCTCCCCTTGTGGTGTTGCAATTGTAGGGGTTGTGGCTCCAAACCGAGGAGACTTACAGGGACATGTATGAAAACTGTCTAGATCTAGAGCTTTCTTTGTTGCCCATAGCAACCAGTCAGAGCGCCCCTTTCATTTTTTCAGGACACTACATGAAATGAAAGGGACGCTCTGATTGGTTGCTACGGGACACAAAGAAAGTCTTAGACCTACACAGTTTTTATACATGTTCCTCTTAGTCTGGTAGAAGATATGCTATAGGACTGATAAGTCCCATGCATAGATGCCAACCTGGTCCAAGGACACTTCATCTACACCCTCAAATTCACCCATGACCACTAATAAAGCAGCCCGGAATGCCCCAGGAATGGCCAGAAATACCTAGACTCTCCATAAACCCACCATTCTGCTGTTAGCACTCCCCCTGCTGGTAGTGTGTTGTGAGGTGGTGGTCACTGTACAGTGCTATACCAAGCTTAGGGACAGTTTTGTGTAGACACCTTGGGCGACATTTATGAACGTTGGCGCTGACAGGCCACTTCTAAATAGCTTTAAGGCAGTGTGGAATGTGGCAGAATGTATGAACCTGTTCTTCTGCAGGTCATACATACAGGGCAGTGTAGAGTAATCCACAAGTCTGGCTCAGCCCACCCCTTTTCCCTGGTTTTGGCTGTTCTTCTGCAGTATACAACAGGGGAGTGTAGAGTCAATACCACAACTGGCTCAGGCACCCCTTTACCCTGGGCGGGGTGTTTTTGCAGGTCATCAACAGGGCAGTGAGTTCCCAATACCCCAAGTCGGCTCGGACCACCTTTACCCTGGTCTGGGTATTCTTCTGCAGGGGATAATACAGGGGGGGTGAGGTTCAATACACAAAATCTGCTAGGAACGTTGGCGCTGTACAGGCCATTTTCTAATATAGCTTTAAGGCAGTGTGGAATGTGGCAGCAATGTATGAACCTGTTCTTCTGCAGGTCATACATACAGGGCAGTGTAGAGCCAATACCACAAGTCTGGCTCAGGCACCACCTTTACCCTGGTCTGGCTGTTCTCCTGCAGATCATACATACAGGGCAGTGTAGAGCCAATACCACAAGTCTGGCTCAGGCACCACCATTACCCTGGTCTGGCTGTTCTTCTGCAGGTCATACATACCGGGCCGGTTAGAGCCAATACCACAAGTCTGTCTCCGGAACCACCTTACCCTGGTCTGGCTGTTCTCTGCAGATCATACATACAGGGCAGTGTAGAGCCAATACCGACAAGTCTGTCTCAGGCACCACCATTACCCTGGTCTGGCTGCAGGTCATACATACAGGGCAGTGTATAGCCAATACACAAGTCTGGCTCAGGCACCACCTTTACCCTGGTCTGGCTGTTCTTCTTCAGGTCTACATACAGGGCAGTGTAGAGCCAATACCACAAGTCTGGCTCAGCACCACCTTTACCTTGGTCTGGCTGTTCTTCTGCAGGTCATACATACAGGGCAGTGTAGAGCCAATACGACAAGTCTGGCTCAGGCACCACCTTTACCCTGGTTGGCTGTTCTTCTGCAGTCATACATACAGGGCAGTGTAGGCCAATACCACAAGTCTGGCTTCAGGCACCACCTTTACCCTGGTCTGGCTGTTCTTCTGCAGGTCCTACATACAGGGCAGTGTAGACAATACAACAAGTCTGGCTCAGGCACCACCTTTACCCTGGTCTGGCTGTTCTTCTGCAGTTCATACATACAGGGCAGTGTAGAGACAATACAACAAGTCTGGCTCAGGCACCACCTTTACCTGGTCTGGCTGTTCTCTCTGCAGGTCATACATACAGGGCAGTGTAGAGCCAATACCACAAGTCTGGCTCAGGCACCACCTTTACCCTGGTCTGGCTGTTCTTCTGCAGGTCATACATACAGGCAGTGCAGAGCCAATACCACAAGTCTGGCTCAGGCACCACCTTTACCTGGTCTGGCTGTTCTTCTGCAGGTCATACATACAGGGCATTGTAGAGCCAATACCACAAGTCTGGCTCAGGCACCACTTTTACCCTGGTTGGCTGTTCTTCTGCAAGTCATACATACAGGGCAGTGTAGAGACAATACCACAAGTCTGGCTCAGGCACCAGCTTTACCCTGGTCTGGCTGTTCTTCTGCAAGTCATATATACAGTGCAGTGTAGAGCCAATACCACAAGTCTGGCTCAGGCACCACCTTTACCCTGGTCTGTTCTTCTGCAGGTCATACATACAGTGCAGCGTAGTGCCAATACCACAAGTCTGGCTCAGGCACCACCTTTACCCTGGTCTGGCTGTTCTTCTGCAGGTCATACATACAGGGCAGTGTAGAGCCAATACCACAAGTCTGGCTCAGGCACCACCTTTACCCTGGTCTGTTCTTCTGCAGGTCATACATACAGGGCAGTGTAGAGCCAATACCACAAGTCTGGCTCAGGCACCACCTTTACCCTGGTCTGGCTGTTCTTCTGCAGGTCATACATAGAGGTGCAGTCTAGTGCCAATACGGCAAGTCTGGCTCAGGCACCACCTTTACCCTGGTCTGGCTGTTCTTCTGCAGGTCATACATACAGGGCAGTGTACAGCCAATACCACAAGTCTGGCTCAGGCACCACCTTTACCCTGGTCTGGCTGTTCTTCTGCAGGTCATACATACAGGGCAGTGTAGAGCCAATACGACAAGTCTGGCTCAGGCACCACCTTTACCCTGGTCTGGCTGTTCTAACTGTTCTGTGCATATATTTGGTGTCAAAGAATCATAAATGTGTCTACTTCTATGAATGTAGTGCTCCATGCCCCCAGAACTCCCCAAATCTTTGGCACATTAAAAAGTGTCTTTGGCCCAGCAAAGATTTGCAGCTTGTCCCTCTGCGCAAACGAAAGCGCGTTATACGGAAACCCAGGATCTTCTGAGCTTTTTCCTCAATGGTCATGCATGCTGGCAAGTTAGGGCCACCCAGAATCGATATTATAGGTGGGGGAATAGGCAGGGAAAGTTGCTGGCTAGCATGACTGCCCAATGGAAGCCGAGACCGCCAATAGCGTCAGTTAAGTGCCCCGAAACAGGCACCATTTTGAAATAGGCGGCAGATATAGAGGCTGCTTTCGTGGCTTATTTTGAGTCCCTATATAGCGCCACTCCCTTTGATGCGGACCGGGACGCGGGATTTTTGGATTCGGTGCGTACTCCAGGTCTTACCGAGGACCAGCGTCTGCAGCTGGAGTCGGATATCACCGCGGAGGAGGTCTCGACGGCAATCACTTCATTAACCAATGGTAAATCGCCAGGGCCCGATGGTTACTCGGCAAAATTTTACAAAATCCTGAAATCTGATATTGTCCCCCATCTAACCCAGCTATTCAACGACGTCTACATCCGTTCTATCCCGATAGATTCCTTTTTTGACTCCAAGACAGTGCTGCTGCTGAAGGACAGGAAGGATCCTGCGTCTTTAACATCATACCGGCCCATATCCCTGCTGAACCAGGATTATAAGCTCCTGGCCAAAATTATCGCAAACCGACTTCAGAAATTCTTGCCTGTCATTTCGCACCCCTGCCAGTCGGGTTTTATCTCCAATCGGCACTCGACCAGCAATGTAAGGCTGGCTGTGGCGGCAGCAACAGCAGCGCAAGATCCTGGCCACCCGGTGTCCATGCGGTTAAGCTTGGACGTGGAGAAGGCTTTTGATAAGGTCTCATGGCCATTTCTGTCCGCCACGCTGGGGATGCGGGGTTTGGGTCTGTGTTCACTTCCTTCCTGTCCCTCATGCAGCAGAGCGCGACTACGGCTCTCCTCCTGAATGGGCGAACATCCCCGCTCATTGATCTGTTTCGCGGGGCGAAACAAGGGTGCCCCCTTTCACCCATTTTATTTAACCTCTCCATTGACCCTCTTCTGTATCACGTCACACAATCTCAAACGTTTTCGGGAATCAAGTTAAATGACTGCGAGATAAAGCTGGCGGCCTATGCGGACGACATGTTACTAATGGTCTCCAACCCTAAAACTACCCTGGCGGCAGTGTTGCAGGATGTTAAAGAGAAGGGAGATCTGTCGGGGTATAATATAAACATTGACAAGAGCGAGGGCCTCCTCCTCAGAGGACCGTCGCGTCCATTATGGACCTCCTTTCATCACCTCCGTTGGTGCGCTTCTAGCATAAAATATTTAGGTATCCTCATACCCCGACACCCTGATAAAATATACGCAGAGAACATCTGCAAATATGTGACGGCGCTGCAACACACTCTTAAGAAATGGGCAAACATCCCGCTATCTTTTTTGGGAAGAGCTAACTTGCTTAAAATGGTGGAGATTCCACGCCTCCTGTATCTATTTAATATGTTACCAATCTATCTTAAACCCAGGGAGGAAAAGCTTCTCAACGCCCTTTATCGGAACTTTATTTGGGGGGGTAAACGGGCACGCATTCCTCTTCACATTCTTCATCAGCCCAAGCTCCTTGGCGGTCTCGGCTTCCCCAACATCAAGTATTATAATTTAGCGGCCCTGGGACGATATCTTGCGGACTGGTGTCAGGCCTCGAATGTATTCACCACAAGCCGGGTGGACGGTCTGTTCATGCCGGAATCTTCTCTTGTAAATTTCCTGCATTTATCGTATGTGGAGCTTCCGTCGGATGTCAGGAGTAACGTCCTCCTCATGCCGGTTTGGAGGGCATGGAAGAAGATCCGAATGCTAAAAGGCCGGTCACCAGACCACTTGCTTAATCAGTCCTTAATCAGAAACCCCCGCTTCCAGGATGGGTCCTCACACGGCTCGTTCCGGTGGCTGCATGATATGGGTTTGTCTTGTCTTGCACAGTGGGTGGACCCGACTGCTAGATGGACTTATTCACTTCAGGAATTCCAGTCGCAGTTTCCTGACCTTCCAAATTCTTTTCTTCACTTATCTTCAAGCAAGCAGCTTCCTCAATTCCGTCCTCCCACATATTGCGGAATGGAGTTCAGATTTTCACAAGATCGTGGTGAGACCGCCGACGAGGTGCTCTCATCTCTCGGTACTCTACAGATAACTGCTAGGACACATTGATTATGCACAAACCTCCCTGCAACTCTCGCGCTGGGAGCAGGTTGACCCAACCCTGACCCCCGACACCATACTGCGGGTGCTTGCAGATTCCTATCGATTTCTTCCTGCATCTCGATATATTGAGATGTCCCTTAAGGTGGCGAACAATGCCTATCTGACGCCCCTCAGGGGACATAGAATGGGGCTGTACACCTCGGTTTGTGAACACTGAGGCCGGGTTGTACACTAGAAAGGAGAAGAGGCTTCTGCATGTCCTGTCAGCAGCGGCGCGAAAGGCAATCTTGCAGGTGTGGAGCCAACCGGTGAGCCCTACCAGACAACTTTTCCTCGAAAAGACCTTTTTCTTGCTGAAAATGGACTGGATAGAGGCCTCGCAGCGGAAGGAACAAAAAGTCAAACAGTTTTTTACCCTATGGCAGACAGTGATAGATACGTTGCCGGCCCCAATTCGGGAAAAGATAAGATCCTGTTTTGAAATGACAGGCTGGTACCTGGCTCAGCAGCTAGGGGGCAGTGAGCCAATTGTTCTCCAGGATTTTGGTTCCTGCCTGTTGGAGTCAGACATGGAATCCCTACTTTTACTCTGAAATTTGGTTTCTAGTAGAAGATACCCGCCTAACGTTTAAGGTGGCATGGAGCAGGGGTTGGGTGGCCCTCTCTCAATTAACCGCAAAGGGGGGAGGGGGTGCTGGCGAGGCTCTCGGGGGATAGCGGCGGTTGGGGGGATGTATTGGAGCAGAGTTGTTTGTTTGCTTGATTTATATGTTTAACTGTCTGGTTACTTATGTGATTTTTCTAAACTGCCTTTGCGAGTTTATGCCCGCGACACTTGAACCAATGTCATGGACACTGTGGTTAGTGACTTTTCTGTTATCATTGGGCAGTTCATTCTCACGTTGATTTTTAGTTGAAAAAAAGAAAATGTAAACGGAAGTCTTCACAGTTAATTGCCTGCCTGCGTGCAGAGTTATTGGCTGAAATTTGCTACTACTGTATTCATTTTTATGCTTTATTCTATCTGAAGACTCGTAATAAAAACAAGTTTAAAAAAAAAAGTGTCTTTGGCGCATTACAAAGGCACTTATCGCATCAAAGTTTGGAGTGCGCCTGTTCATACATTCTTTCTGGCTCATAATACACCAGAAAACTGGCACAGCCCCATTCATATATTTTGCCTCTGGTGGTCTTGGTTCTGTGCTGGATACTTTTTACATGGTAGCTAAAATATGGTGGATAGCACCCTTAGTGCCGTCTAGAATAAGAAGCTCAAAGTCCTTATTTAGAGTAGAAAACTGGCCAAGCATGTGTAACCACCCTTCCTAGAAATGAATAGGACAATGAGAAATGAGGATTAAAACACTTGGCTGAAGGGGCAAAATGAGGAAAAATAACCAAAAGCATTACTCAACTGATAAATCCCCTGCAGCTCCAGGGCCACCACTTCGGTCCTACTTGGCGCTTTTTGTTTATTGACTGCAGAAATGACTTGCTGATGCCTACACGTCACAACCCGAGCCAAGTGCTCGCCTCAGGGGTGCAGGTATGCGGGACCGCTGAGTCTAGTGACGGGAAGAAGTTCATCACTGCAACAATGTACACAGAACAGCGGGGATTTCTCAGATGACCAATGTTTCTTTTGTTAATTCACCACATTCTTCCTTCAGCCAAGTTATTCACAACGCGGAAATACCCTTTATTAGGGATGCCAGCAGATACAGTAGGTTGCTTGTTACTATTGGGATTTTTGAGGTCACACAACTACTAATCATACCTTTATGATTTATGTGGTACAAACATTAAAAGTAATATTTTTGTCGGACAATCTCTTTAAAAGAATGATTGCCAAGAGCCTTTCAGGATTTAGGTTCACACGGCTTATTTTGGGGCGCATTTCGCCACGTATTTTGCGGCGTACTGCGCTGTAATACGAGTGAAATGCGCCCCAATCATTATGGTAATCCACAGTCCTCATAGAGAACTAAGGATTATACCTCCTTTCCCCGCTCGTACAATATGAACGTATTGTACGCGCGGGGAGATAAGTGACATGTCACTTAGGCTTTGTTCACACGGCTTAATTGCGGGGCGTACAGTATGCCCCACAATTATGCTGGGTGTTCGGGGAGTCGCGCTGATCGGCGCGAACTCCCGCGGCGTGGGGGGGGGGGTGCGGCAGCCCCAAGGCCCCATAGACTGTCATTACTCGCGCCGCTTATCTCCCCGCGCGTACAATGCGATCGTATTGTACGAGCAGGGAGAGCAGGCGTAATCCATTGTTCTCTATGAGAGCTATGGATTACGGTAATGATTGGGAAGCATTTAGCTCGTATTAGAGAGCAGTACGCTGCAAAATACGTAGCGAAATACGCCCCAAAATAGGCCGTGTGAACATAGCTTTCTACGCATCTCTTTCGGACCACGAGTAATGACACTCTGTGGCAGACCTGGCCATTGTACGGCCCGTGGGCCGCATCCGGCCCGCTAGCTTGTCGGATGCAGCCCGCGGTGTATGATGCCCAGGTCTAGTAGTAGTAGTGCTGACGGCCCGCCACGACGGGGTAGTGCTGAGAGGCTGCGGCTGGCCGTCAGCGCTACTATTGGAATTGGGCAGCGACGCGATTCTCACCGCGCCGCTGCCTCTCCTCAGCGCACAGAGCAATCACTCTGTGTAGCCGACGAGCGTCCCGGCACTGGCGGCATGACGTGATCACGCTGGGACGTTCCTTGGGTAGAAGAGGAACGCACTCGGCCGAGAAGGATGCAAGGTGAGTATTAGTGTTTGTTATTTTTAATTTTGGTTATAAAACTATATACCTTCCTGGGGGACATGTAACTAACTATATACCTGCCTGGGGGGACACCTAACTATCTCTATACCTGCCTGGGGACACCTAACTATCTTTATACCTGCTTGGGGGGGGGACACCTAACTATCTCTATACCTGCCTGGGGGACACCTAACTATCTCTATACCTGCTTGGGGGACATATAACCTTCTCTATACCTGCTAGGGGGACATATAACTATCTCTATACCTGCCTGATGGACATATAACTAACTATATACCTGCCTGGGGGGACACCTAACTATCTCTATACCTGCTTGGGGGGACACCTATCTCTAGACCTGCCTGGGGGACATATAACTATCTCTGCACCTGCTTGGGGGACATATAACTATCTCTATACCTGCCTGGGGGACATATAACTAACTATATACCTGACTGGGGGACATATAAATAACTATATATCTTCCTGGGGGACATATAACTAACTATATACCTGCCTGGGGGGACTCCTTAATATCTCTAGACCTGCGTGGGGTGACACCTATCTCTATACCTGCCTGGGGGACATATAAATATCTCTATACCTGCCTGATGGACATATAACCATCTCTATACCTGCTTGGGGGACATATAACTATCTCTATACCTGCCTGGGGGACATATAACTAACTATATACCTGACTGGGGGACATATAACTAACTATATACCTGCCTGGGGGATATATAACCATCTATATACCTGCCTGGGGGACATATAACTATCTATATACCTGCCTGGGGACATAATAACTATATACCTGCCTGAGGGACATATAACTAAATATATATCTTCCTGAGGGGACTATAACTAACTATATAACCTGCCTGTGGGGACACATAACTGTCTCTATACCTCCCTTGGGGGACCTATCTCTATACCTGCCTGTGGGAACATATAACTATCTCTATACCTGCCTGTGGGGACATATAATCTCTATACCTGCTTGGGGACAGTAAAACCCTTTCCCTTTTACCTGGGGGAACATATAATCTCTATACCTTCTTGGGGAGCATTAACTTCCTTACCGGGGAAATACAGTTTTTAACCTTGCCACAAAAATTCTATACCCACAAAACATCTCAATTTCCGGGACCTAGGTATTATCTCTATTCCTGCCGGGCACTCAAAAACCTATCTCATTACCTCCTGGGGGGACAATTAATTCTCCAACCTCCCTGCTTAAAATATCCTTTACCTGCTGGGGGACATATAGCTATCTATATACCTGCCGGGGGGCATATAACTTATCCTCCCTAAGGACATTTAACTATTTATCCCCTCCTGAGGGGGCTTAACTATCTCCAAAACTCCCTTTGGGGGGGATTATAACTATCTCTTTACTTCCGGGGGGGACATAAGCTATCTATATACCGCCTGGGGGACATAAAACATATACCTCCCTGAGAGGAATATAACTACTATATCCCTCCCTTTAGGGGAGCTTAACTATCTCTATCCCTGCCTGTGGGGACATATAACTGTCTATATACCTGCCTGTGGGGACTTAACTATATACTGTGGGGGAAGCTTTTCTTATATCCCTCCTGTGGGGACCTTATCTTTTCCCGACTTGGGGATGTTATCCCTGCCTGCGGGGAAAAAATTTTATTCCCTCCCTTATGGGGGAGCTGGGTATACTTGCCTTACTGAAGGTAAGATTAAGTTTCCACAAAATACCCCAAAAAAAACAAATTTTTTTCCCTGTTGCCCCTTTTTTTATTAGTCCGGCCCTCTAAAACCATCCCACTTTCTCATGCGGCCCCATGGGAAAATTAATTGCCCAACCCTGCTCTATGGGGCCGACGGAGTATTCGCCGATCAGTACGACTCCCAAATCACCTGGCGTAATAGCGGGGCGTACTGTACGCCCCACAATTTAGCCATGTGAACATAGACTTACAATGAAAAACTAGTTCACACAAAGCATTTTTGTTACATTTTTTAATTGCATGAAAAACATGAGCAATTAAACAAGAGTACACAACTGAATTAACCCATGTCCAACATGTTCCAAATCAGAGTTTGTTATAAAACCACTTTGTGTATAAATTGATGCGTTTTTTCAGAGGTGTATTCTATGTACGCTTTGATGCAGTTGAGAAAGGTATGCTGTAATGTATGAAGTAACGCAATGTGTGAGCCCAGCCTTAGGGAAAAGAAAATCTTTACGTGACCAATCACCTGGTTGCTTAAAAAAAAAACCTTCCCATTATTACACAATGGATGTTTGAATGAATCTCTCATTTTGTCTTGTAGAAACCACAATACATGCTAGAACTGTATCAGTAATTGAAGGGGTTTTCTCATCATGCAGTTTTACAGGAGTCACGGCCAGCTTTGGACTCTCACTTTCTGGTCAGGCTGCGGGCGGGTCTATAGCAGTGATTACCATATTAGCCCTGTTAGGCCTTGCTCCAACGGCAGGGTTTTAAGTCGGTTTTACAGACGGTTTTCGGATTTGAAAACCCTCTGTAAACTGACTGTCAACCTTTTACATGGATTTAAATAGAAAATCCGTACAGTAGTTCACACTGCATGGATTGTCCGCCGGACGGTTTTTCATACTGCCGGTGTTCCTAAAAACTTAGAACATATTCATTCTTCTGCCCGGCTTTCGGGCGGAACATGAACATGTGTGTGTGAAAGGGGGGGGCAGCTTGAATTTGCAAACCACGGACAAAAGCTGTTCCCCTATGTGCCAAAAAAGACAAAATACTGCTCGGAAAATACGATCAATATTTTGTCTTTGTCGTTTGAATGCACCCTTACAGTGACAAAAACCAGATTTGGGGAGGTTTTAAAAAATTGGTAACGAGGCCAGAGTTTAAAAGAGTGAGGCTTGTTTTTTGTTAGTTGCCGAGATAGACTCTCAGGAGGTTTTCACCATGGTAAAAGGGCTGACTGGGGCATTAAAACCTTTTTAGAGTAAAAAGAAAGCAGGGAGGTAAAAGAGTGGGGTTGGAAAAAGAGAAAACAGTGGACTAAAAAGGCCCGTTCAAGGCTATTCACGCCGGATTTGCGCCGCAATTCCGGCTTGAATAAGGGGGGGTGGGGGGGGCGGGGCCCCCCGGGGCCCCATAGACGCCATTATCCACGGGCGTATTGCGCGGTTTAAGTGCAAATCTCCAAAAAATTGGAATCCGAAGAGAACAAGAGTGACTTTGATCCTATATTTACTATTTTTGCCATAGGAAAACTTAAACTCTATCTTTCTCTATTTTTTTTAAACCAAAAAACGTAACTTTTTATTTATCTAATTTTTCCCCTCTTTACCCATTTTAAAAACCTGATCTTATCCCATCATTTAAATTTTTGTTCTGAAAGAGGGAATAACTCCCTTTTACTTTAAATCTGGGGGAACCCCCCTATTAACGGGGAAGCCTTAAAATCTTACAAAGTACTAGCTTCAGTAAGGGGGATCCCAAGAACTATTGGGCAGTCGCCCTAATTCTGGCACAGAAAAAATTTAAGGCCCCCCTTTGTGACACCGTCGCGCAGGTGACCTTGTTAGAAGGGGGGGAGTTCACAATTTTAAAAAACGTCATTGCCTCCCGACATGTTTCCCGCTAACCTGGCTTTATCAGGTTTTTAAGGTCCAATCACATTGTCTTACTCACTCCTTTTTAATATGTAGGTAAAACCCTTCAGGTGCCCCAATTGCATCAAGAACCCAAAAAACCCCAAACTCCCCCTTCCCGCGCGAATCATAAATGTCTGAAAAAGCCCCACCATGTCTCTGGCCAACAACCTTCAGTCAAATTCGCCATCTCCATAAGGGGTTGCGCCCATTTTTCGTATGCCCGGCCAAGAAAGCACCAACAAACACCTCAGCCCTGACTTGTGGGCCCCCTCCCTTCTTCATATTATTGAAAAAGCGTGCCTCACCTAGAATGAAAAAAGCGCTGGTTCACATTAACAGCACACTGCCATCTTTCAACCCCCATAACCCCCTTTCCTTCAATATCTAATATGCTATTCATGGAATTAAACTCCACTGTACAATAGACCACTGCTATTATTTCCCCTAAAGCCCTTTTTCCTATGTAGTAATATGCTATTATTCCAAAAAGCTGCAGGCCCCCATTTAAAAACATGTTCCCAAATTCTTGCTCAAGACTATATTCATAAACTACTTCCTTTTTCCCTGTAATATTCATACTCATTTTAATAATATTAGGGTCTTTTGGTCCCTCCTTCCTCCCTCCCACAGTCTGACCCAAAAAGTTTTCCCCCCTTTAAGATTCCTCCCCGGGGTCACAGTAGCCATTCAATCCACCTTTTTCCCTGGGGCATTAAAAACTCCGTTTCCTCAAATGCCCCACATCCAGTGCATTGCCTCGCACCAGACCCCGCCGCAAAGGGAAAAAATAAATTCTACATAAGATCATTTTATGAATAGCCCTTGCAAAAAGCAATATACATGATCCCTAATTGTTAAAAAGAAACGTGGGCCCCAGTGAGAATTGTTTCCCCTTTCAGGCCCCGGGCAAGGGAAAAAAGAAGGCAAAGGGGGAGAGGAGAGGGGGGGGGGAAGGGGGGAGGGAGATGGAAGGGGGGGGGGAAAAAAAAAAAAAAAAAAAAACCTATATGAAATTGATGCTTCCATAGTATTTTTTAACTGTGTATATCCCTTTACCGTTCTTAATCCGACGGGCACAAGGGGGCCTTATTTGTTTGTGCTTAAAAATTAGGGGGCGAGCCCAATATTGGGTTGGGCCCCCACTGAAGTGTCTTTTTAAGATTTAAGGCCCCCTTTTTTAAAAGGGGGGGTTCCACCAGCTTTATAAGAAAAGGGGGAGTTATTCCCTCTTTCAGAAGCAGAAAGGGTTAAATGTGAGGATAGAGATCAGGTTTTTAAATAGTGTGTATAAGGTTAAGAGTTGATTAATAAAAGTTAGTTTTAGTGTTTAAAGATAGAGAACTGAAGAGTTTAAATTTGCCTATGGCAAAATAGTAAATATAGTGGAAAATGTGCATGTCACTTTCTCTCCCCCCGGGGGATTCGGAGGGGGGAAGGACGGAAATCCCTGTTCTTTGGGGAAAAAAATTTGGATTCCGAAATTACTCCGGGGATTGCCCCCGTACTGCAGGCAAATCCGGCGCAGAGTCGGCGCCAATCGGGGGGTAAAATAAGCCGTTTTAAACACGGCCCTTAAAGATGAGCTAAAAATCGTTTTTTTATCGGCAAAATCAAAACACAATGTATTTTATAAAAGTCTTTATTACCTTTCCCCATATTTAAAGTTAAAGGGTTGTCTCAGTACAAGGTTGCTTTTAATGTTAAAATTTTTGCAAAAACAAAGTCCTTTTCAATATGTGTCCCAAAAAGTGTACTACTTTTTGAGTTTTCCCCCTCTTGTATGGGCTGCATCGCTCCTCAGGCGCTATGCTACAGCCTGTTGATTATTTTCCCGATAGGCGCCAGCCTGGTTGCTAAGCTCGACCTGGCTTTACTCGTCTAGTGGAAACCCGTAAACGCCCCTGAATTCAAAAAAGAAACCCAAGAAAACAGGCTAGGTAAAATGTTTAATGTGTGGACAACGACTTTAATCTTTTTAGTGAGAAAACCCTTTTTTAAAAAAATTTTTTTTTAAACGGGAAAACTTTTAAAGGTTAAAAATGTAACATTTGTCCCAGGGGAAGGTGAAAGCCCCACAATGTTTTTGTTTTCCCATTTTGCTGTGTATATAAACGCTCCTGCTTCCTGTTCTGCCAGAGCTGTGCCCTTCTTTAAAAGATCACGTTTTGCTGCGTAAAAAAAATTTTCTAAGCGCCAGGCTTGGGTTTTGCTGGCAGCCCGGCCCTCTGTAAGTGGGAAAAATTTGGGTTTTCATTGAAAAAAATTTTTTGTGTTTTTTTATTAGGTGCATTTTATTCCTGGAATGGCAAAAGAGTTTGATCTTGGGGGCCAAAACCCTGATACAAAGCACTGAAACTCTTTCAAAAACCCCTTTTTCCCAGCCCACGGTTTCCCTTTTTTGGGCAGGTTGGGGATCTTTCCCCCCTTTTTGTAAAGATTTTAACGTTCCTTTTAATTTTTCGAAAAAACCTTTTCCACCCATGAGAGCAGAGGCTTGTATTCTAGACCCACCTTCCGGTTACAGTAAACATAAGGGACCCTGTTTGGGTCCCGGGAAATTCCCTTGAAAAGGATTTGCACCGGGTAAATAAAGGGATTTTTTTTGATATCTGTGGCAGAAATTTTGCAGCTGAAAATTGAGTGTCTTCTATAAAAAGGGGCGGGGCATCCCCCACTGTGGAAAAAAAACTTATTAGAGCTAATCCTTGGGGTTTTTTTCTGCATGAATTTCAGCTTTAAATTAGCTTGATGTAAAAATTAGGGGACCCCCGAGTGTTTTTCCCTTGAGCGGGGACCCACAGTATGTTTGAGGTTGTAATTTCACTACAGATGGGGGGACCGCAAAAAAGGGAGAGGTCAGGGGTTTAAATTTGGAAAAGGGGAAAGTGAGTTTTTATTGAATGTCCTTTTAAAAGGGGGTTTTTGCCACGAGGGTAATGTTAAAAACGTGGGATTTTCCCAAAAAAGGGTTTTTTTTAAAATCCCTTTTTAAAATATATGGGGTTACAAAAAGTGAAGACTCTGAAAAGTTTTTTTACAACATTTTCTTTGTCCCCTAGTTGCCTAAAAGGCTTGCATTGGGACACGACCAGAGCTAAATTATGGCCCACGCTTGCGTGAAACCCCTTTTTATCTGATGAAAAGGGAAAATGAATGGACCCTTTAAAAGACGGGGGAGAAAAGTTGCATTTTAGGGACCCGGTGTCTTGCTTTTATAGAAAACCCACTGTTGTAAATTTTTTTTTTTGGGTTTTAAATTTTTGGAGACACCCCCTTATTCCTCACCCCTTGCTCCCCTGCTGTTTTCATAAAATCAGAAATGTTTGTTTTATATTCTTCCCCTTTGAAAAATTAAAAAAAGAAAAAAAAACCGTGCCCCTGGGAAAAAACCCCTTTTAAATTTTTAACAAACATTTTAATGGGTAAAAATTCTAGATACCTACCTTTTAATAGCTGACAACCTGAAAAACCCCACAGGGGGAAAATGCGGGGGTTAATTCCCGAAAAATGAGGGAAAGCATTCAGGGTTGCCTGGTTGTTACTGATAGCTGGGTTTCTGGGCAATAGCGGGTTTTTGGGGAGAAAAACCCTTTGAAAGGAAAAACATTCTTTTTTTTCCTTGACCTTTTTCCAAGAGCCAAAAAATTTTTAAAATTCTCCCACCCACAAAGTCATTTTGGAGATTGTTTTCGGTAGGACAAGATGTTTTTTAACCCCCTTAAAAAAGTACCTGCCCACTCCAGAAAAAAAAACTCATGAAGTAACAGGGGATTTAAAAATAAAAAAACACCTTTTTTTCTTGGGAAAAATTAAAAAGCATTTCCCCTTGTAATTCATTTTTTAAAAAGAGCGCTCCCCTTTTTAAAAAACAAGCTCTAAAAGGGGGGCCCCAAGTCGGCCCCCTGACACCTTGATGGGTGATTATTTTGCGGGGTTGTTTTGGGCTTCGGGGGCTGGAAGAGGCCCCATTGTGCGGAGGGGGACCCTAAAAGGTTTTCATCATGAGAAACACTTATTTTTCTGGGCTCCCTTTGTCTGTGCTGGATATAACACAGCAGCATGTAATTTAGATGCCTGTACCCTGTCACAACAAATGTCCTCAGTGCAGTGTCGGACTGGGGGGTCTGGGCCCACAGGGAGTTGATCTTGGGGGGCCCCACCCTACGTACATGAAAAATATTACCGGCCTCTCGGACATAAACGCGCCCATTTTACCACATAATACAGTGTGCAAAACAGAAGTTTTATTGTGTAGTACAATGTAGTCACACATTTGTCAGTCTAACATATCATAGACACGGCTAAGTAGCTCCCACATATTCCACCCCCCACCCACATACATATATCCCCCTCCACCCACATACAATACCCCCCTCCACCCACATACAATATCCCCCTCCACCCAAAAAACTTTACCCCTCCACCCACATACAATATTCCCCCCTTTTCCCCCACCCACATACAATATCCCCCTCCACCCACATACAATATCCCCCTCCACCCACATACAATATCCCCCTCCACCCACGTAAAATATTACAATATCCCCCTCCACCCACGTACAAACCCCCTCCCCCACATACAATATCCCCCCCACCCACATAAAATACCCCTCCACCCAAAATACAACATCCCCCCCCACCCACTACAATATCCCCTCCACCCACATACAATATCCCCCTCCCCCCAAATACAATATCCCCCACCCACATACAATATCCCCCCCCCACAAAACAACATACAATATCCCCCTCCACCCACATACAAATCCCCCTCCACCCACATACAATATCCCCCCCCCTTCCACCCACAAACAATATCCCCTCCCCCCCACATACAATATCCCCCTCCACCACATACAATATCCCCCCCCCACATACAATATCCCCCTCCACCCAATAAAATTTATCCTCCCCCCCCACATACAAATCCTCCTCCACCCACATACAATTCCCCCTCCACCCAACATACAATAGCCCCCTCCCACCACATACAATATCCCCCCTCCACCCACATACAATATCCCCCTCCCCCCCACATACAATATCCCCCTCCACCCCCCATACAATAACCTCCCCCACCCACATACAATATACCCCCCCTCCACCCACATACAATATCCCCCCCACCACCCCCCCCCTACAATATCCCCCCAAACTCCCCCCCCATACAAAAATCCCCCTCCACCCACATACAATATCCCCCTCCACCCACATACTATAACCCCCACCACCCCCATACAATATCCCCCCCACCCACAAAAACAAACAATTATCCCCCCCACCCCCCCCCGTTTCCCTTGGTCACGCACCCCCCCACCTCCTAAAATAAACACCAGCAAGAAAGTAAAAGTCTAACTCCTATCACAGGGTCAATCGGGGACACATGTACGCTTTTGGCATTATCCCCTGAAAGAGCCGATATAACCTACAACACTGCCATATGGAAAGACCAATAAAAAAACCCGTTCCAGAAAACACCAGCTCAGGTATAACCTACAACACCGCCATATAGAGACCACATAGAGGTCAGACACCAGCTCAGGTCACATCACATTACAGTGAATACAGCGTTGAACCAATATAGAAGTAACATAACCCCTAAATCGAGGGGGTCGTTCTCTTTCTTTCATGAGTCGTTCTTATTCCCTTTTTCCTCTGCATCCTTTTCCACGCCGCCATGTTGCCTTGTCCCGCCACAGCTCATCCCTGCAGAAATTACACACAAATATTTAGAATCCCCAATTTCCAGCACCTTTATCTATTCCATCTCTGAAACAAACTTCCCAGGGGTGGGAGAGCGGGAAAAAGCCATAACTTAGAGGCCTAGTTCCTGAGGGGTTGGAGGGTGGGGAGAGGACTAACCCTCTAGGGGATAATCTACAACTATGGGCTGCTGCCTCCTCAATTTTAAAATTTCCAGGAAAAGGGAGACAAGACCCTAGGTAGGTAGGCAAATAGGCAAGGCCCCATCTGTAGGAGGTGGTTCTCCCAGGTAGGTAAGCTGTAGGTAGTTAGGGTCCCCGTTATATAGGCTGCAAAGTAGTATACAGGCAGTTTGGGCTTCCCATGAAGTAGTTTTACAGGCATTAAGGCCCCTTTAATAGTTTGCAGGCAGTTAGGGGTCTCCTTTAGGTAGTATACAGGTAGTTAGGGGCCCCCTTTAGGTAGTGTGCAGGGAGTCAGCCCCCTCCCCCCCCTTTAGCTACTGTTAGGGAGTCAGGGCCCCTTTAGTATTTAGTAGCAGGGCCCCCTTTGTAGTCAGGGCCCCCCTGTAGGTAGTCAAGGCGTCCCTTTAGGTAGTCAGGGCCCCCATTGTAGTCAGGGCCTCCCTGTAGGTAGTCAGTGCCCCCTTAGGTAGCCAGGGTCCCCCTTGAGTCATGGCCCCCTTTAGGTAGCCAGGGGCCCCCTTGGGAGCCAGGGCCCCCTTTGTAGTCGGGCCCCCCTTGTACCAGGGCCCTCTTTGTAGCCAGGCCCCCCCTTGTAAACCAGGGACCCCCCTTAGGTAGCCAGGGGCCCCCTTTTGGTAGTCCCGGGCCCCCTTTAGGTAGCCGGGCCCCCTTAGGTAGCCCGGGCCCCTTTTTTAGCCCGGGGCCCTCTTTGTAGCCAGGGCCCCTTTTGAAGCCAGGGCCCCCCTTTTAGGTAGCCAAAGTGGTACCACCCCTTTTGGAGCCAGGCCCCTTGTAGTAGCCAGGGCCCCTTTTGTAGCCAGGCCCCTTTTTTAGCCAGGGCCCCCTTGTAGCCAGGGACCCCCCTTTGTAGCCAGGGAACCCCTCTTGTAGCCAGGGACCCCCTTGTAGGGCCCCAGGACCCCCTTTTAACAGAGCCCCCCCCCTTGTAGCCAGGGCCCCCCCTTGGAGGGGCCAGTGACCCCTTGTACCAGGACCCCCTTGTAGCCAGGGACCCCCTGTAGTCAGAGCCCCCCCTTGTAGCCAGAGACCCCTGTAGCCAGGGACCCCCTTGTAGCCAGGGCCCCCCTTGTAGCCAGGGACCCCCTGTAGTCAGGGACCCCCTGTAGTCAGAGCCCCCCCTTGTAGCCAGGACCCCCCCTGTAGTTAAAAAAACAAAACAAAAAACAGCCACTTACCTGGCTCGGGCTCCTGCTCCGGCCGCTCCGAGCTGCCGCCGGCTCCGTACTGCCGCCCTGCAATGCGCGCAGTGAAGTTGACGCCCCCGCGCCGCCTACGTCACCAGTAGGGGCCGCGCCTGGCAGGCTGAAGGCCTACATCTTCAGCCTGCCAGGAAGAGCAGCGAGCGCAGCGCTAGTGGCGCGTGCTCCGCTGACACCGCGCAGCCCCGGGTCGGGAAAATTTGTCCCTCGGCTACCGGGCCCTCTCTGGCGCTCGGACGCAGGTCCCGGGCGCTCAGGGACCGGATGCGCAACGGGCCCCGGGACGACGGCACTGCCTCCGGGGCCCCCAGCGGCTCGGGGGGACCCACCGGGGGATTCTCCGGTCCCCCGGCGGCCCAGTCCGAGCCTGCCTCAGTGTGCTGTGCTTGCAGTGTATGTAGTGAGAGACTCAGATTACCCTGTACAAGCAGCTATGCCCTCACCTCCCGGCCCCATTTGGGAAAGTATAAACCAGAAAAAAACCCCCTTTTACCGCAAGAAATTGAAAGAAAATCTGTCCCCCTGTAAAAAACTGAATGAGCCCCAAAATTTGGGCTAATGACTTGAAATTAAAAAAAGTCTTTAAAAAATTTCCCAACTACTACTATATTTTGGGTTTGGGGTTTGGAGGTAATAGGTACTCTTTAAGGATCAAGCATTTTTTTTTTGGTTGACACATTTGTTTTTCCCTCCCTGTCTTCCAAAAGCCATAACCTTTTTATTTTCCCATCTACATAGACATAAAATGGCTTTTATTTTGCGGGAAAAAGATGTACTTCTAAAGGTGGGCCATTTTTTGTAAATAAAAATATAACCCGGGAAAACCGCAAAAAAGTGGGTCAAATTGTGAAAAAACTGTTTCCAAGGTTTTTTTTTATTACGGCGTTCACTCTCCGGTTTAAATGATATGTTCTCTGTATTCTGCAGTGAAACACCTAATACGTAGGATTTGGGTTATGTTATAGTACTGTAAAAAAAAAATCCAAACATTTTCTATTTCTTAAATATTTCCAGGATTCCTTGTGAAAATGAAACATTTTCAGCTGAAACTACATGTTATTAGTGATTTTTTTTTCATTTTCACAGCATAATACGAAAAATAATCTGTAAGACACCAGAGGGTCCGATATATTCAGAGCCGTCTTAACAGAATTATGGGCCCCTGGGCATAGCACTGCAGTGGGCCCTGCCCAAATACATGACATCACACTTGGCCATGTTTTGAGCCCCCCTCCCAAGCACACCTATATTATCATGCCACTTATGTCTGGACACCAGCAGCCTTCGAGACTAATTGGCAGGGCAGGGAGAAAATGAGAAGCGCCGGCTTATTATACAACATGTTGTATAATACGCCGCTGCCGAAAGACGAGCAGAGGAAAGACGAGCTGTGGAGATTGCAGCTTGTCTTTTCTATTGCCGCCTATGGGGCCGCAGAAACGATCGTATCTTCTGCCCTTTTAAAAAACGAAAAGCCCCGAAGATACAATCGTTTTCCTGTGCAGTGTGGACATAGCATAATGGTTGGGGCAGGTGGAGTACTTTTATGAGAAATTTGTGAAGATGGTCAAGGCAAGTGGCAAATAAGAAGCTATTCGGAGGAATAGCTGAGGTTAGAACGAGTAGAAACAATATAGGAATATGCACTAGCAGCTCTGAAAAAATATCTCATATTAGGCAAAGCTAAAGTTGGAGTGTCGCTTTAAATAAGTGATCAGCAGGAAGAATAAGTCACCCAATGGAGTAGCCAGTGTCCTGAATTCTGACGCCACACGGAGAATCGAAGAGGTAAGCAGACACTACAGCTCATGGCAGCATATCACCAATCTGGAAAGAAGATTTATTTTAGATGATAAAGCATGACCATAGCTTTGTAGTGTTGTTACTTTTTCTGTATAGTCTTTTGAATTGGATGGGTGCTGGGAAACTTATTAGAAAATTGTGAAGATGGTCAAGGCAAGTGGCAAATAAGAATCTGGTTGGAGGAATAGCACAAGTCCACCGGCCCCAACCATTAGGGGGCTTTCACACAGCGCAGTTTAGGTGCAGTTTTAACTGTGCTCCAATTAAATTGCCTTTATCACCACTTTATTACCAGCAAGCTTCTTCTAATCTAGTACTAATAGTAGTAAAAGTACTAGTACTAAAGTATTCCCCAGTGACTAGTGCATATTCCTGTATTATTTATATGCGTTCTAACCTCAGCTATTCCTCCAAATAGCTGTGGAATAACACAAGTCTGGTGCAGGTGGAGTACTTATGTGGCTTAGCAAGCTTCTTTCAGTTGTCTAAATTGTTCAGAAATGTGTTTCAAGTAAGTAGTCAATTACTGTGCTTGAAGTCTTGTGCATTACTTTTATGAGAAAATTTAACTTATAGGTATCTTATTTGCAGTGTAATAAATATACTCAAAGAGGAAATAAGGACATCTGTGCAGCTATGATGACCATCTTGATTTTCACCCTGACTACTGTCTTCATACCCGCCCTATGTAATTAGCATCCAGTGATTGAGAGTTACGATGTCATTGCTAATTATTCCTATCAGTCATTGACCAGAGTACCAAGAAATGTGCCTCCAAATACTACTGTACTGGATCTATCACACAATTACATCCAAAAACTGGAAAGAACAGACTTCGGCTATTTGTTGGATCTCAAAGTCCTTACTTTGTCTCATAACCAAATCACTGAGATAGACTCCAACGTCTTTGACTCTAATGCTTATCTGGAATACTTGGATTTATCCAACAACTGGCTTGAAAACATATCCAGCACTTTTCCGGGTGACCTTCGTCATCTGGACATTTCTTCCAATAATTTTACAACGTTGTCTTTTTTAAGAGGCTTCAAGAATCTTCTGCGGCTGGAGTATCTAGGCCTTGGTGCGGCTAATATTCGTAAATCAGATTTGGAATCTGTTTCTCACTTACATTTGCAGCGGGTATTCATTGATTTAAAAGGTTTATATAAATATGAAAATTCTAGCCTCCTAGTGTTGGATACAAATCAATTACATCTTTCTACAATAGCAGATAAAAATTACCTTTTCCGTGTGCTATTTGATGCTGTCAACACATCATCGTTTTTGGAACTATCCAATTTTGCTAAATGGGAGACAGGGAAAGTCTATGATGAGTATATTTCAATGATAGTTAATAACTCAAGGGTTAAGCATTTAACCATGAGGAACCTTGGCGTTCCATGGACTAGTCTTGTCCACATTCTTCAGAAAATATGGCAGTCCTCTCTGGAAAACGTACACGTGTATAATCTCACAATTCAGGGATGGATTTACAAGATGCCATTTGAATATTCGAACACCTCTATAAGGGAGCTTTTATTTGAGCATGTTGCAATTGAAGTATTTTTATTCAATCAAATGCACTTGTATACACTTTTTTCTGAAATGAACATCAAGAATCTTACCATTAGCAAAGCCAATTTACTTTTTATGGTTTGCCCTTCAAAAACTAGCACCTTTGAGTACATAGACTTTTCCAATAATGCAGTCACAGACGAAGTTTTTCAAAACTGTATGACGTTGACTAAGCTGAAAACCTTAAAACTGGCTGGAAATAAGTTACAAAAGTTGTCGAAAGTAAGCCTGATGACAGAGGGCATGACATCTCTACAATACCTAGACATCAGCCGGAATCCTCTTAATTACAATGAAGAAGACTGCCACTGGTCACCGACTATAACACAGTTAAAAATGGCATCTTGTTCCTTGTCCAGCTCTGTATTTCAGTGTTTACCAAAAGGTGTCACACTCGTTAATTTGCGGAAGAATGATATATCAGATGTCCCATTGGGCACCAGTAATTTGACCAATTTAGAATCCATTGATCTTGGATACAACAGGCTTTCTGATCTGCCAGACTGCACAATATTCCCTCGTCTTACGATGATAAATGTTGAGTACAACCAATTTCCATACCCATCCATGGAGTCTCTCAAAAACTGCTCAGGACTAAAGAACATTAACATTGGAAACAATCAATTCCAGTGCTTTTGTGAGATAAATTCATTCATAAATGAGAGAAGAAAGTTCCCAGGGAAATTTATTGGTTGGCCAGATGATTATGTTTGTGAAAGACCTGATCATTTAAAAGGGGTAAAGTTGGAGGATTTCTACCTGCCTGAGATGTATTGCAATGTATTCATAATGGTTCCAATTATTGTGGCACCAATAGTAGTTGGTCTTCTTCTAGCTTTTGCTTTGTGTAAGTACTTCGATGTTCCTTGGTTTTTAAAAATGGCTTGCCAATTAGTAAGAACGAAGCAGAGGACTAGAATTTCCAAAAAGGGCTACCAGGAGCTAAGGAAAGATTTCTCTTTCCATGCTTTTGTCTCCTATAGTGAAAATGATGCATCTTGGGTAAAAAATATTTTGTTGCCCAGTATTCAGAGCATGAATGATATACGTATCTGTCAGCATGAGAGAAACTTTACTCCAGGAAAAAGCATAGTGGAAAATATCATAAATTGCATTGATAATAGCTACAAGTCAATCTTTGTGTTGTCCCCACACTTTGTTCAGAGCGAGTGGTGTCATTATGAACTCTATTTCGCCCATCACAAGCTTTACTCTGAGAACACAGACAACCTGATCCTTATTCTGCTGGAACCGATCCCACAATATCTCATTCCTTCCCGGTATTTCAAATTAAAAGCTCTTATGAAACAAAGAACCTATCTGGAATGGCCCAAAGAAAAAAGTAAGCATGCTCTTTTCTGGGCCAACTTAAGGGCAGCTATCAGCATCAATTTGGATGAATTAGGACACGAGAGCTCAGTTTCTGTCCCAAGTGTAAGTACATAAATGGGTGGCAAGATTCACTTAAAAAGGGCTGCAATACCAGATACAGCCTGGGAAAAGAGTGGCGCTATCTCTAGTCAGAAAGCGTTTGGCATCTTGATATAGCCCTTTAATCTTTTGCATATCGGACAAGGGACACAAAAGGGACTATTCTTTTAGCCGTCACGATTGCTTACAAATGCCACCAGCCATCAAATATATGATAGTTGCCATTCACTGCTTCCTTAGAAACTATCATTAGCAGTATATGGTACTTGCATTTACTGTTTAATGTCAATAAATAGCGAGAACAGAGGTTGGATCTGCTACAGTTGACTCATATAATATTATTAGAATTTAAAATCTGAGAAATGTCATAAAAAATTCAAGCAATTTATTTAAGCAGTTGAGAAACAAAAAAAAAATTAATTTACCTTATTTGAAAATTCTGAGCTCATAGAGAGGTAGCTTCTGTTCAGGATTGTCATCTATTGGCCAGACAGAGGAGCAACTACAAGAGCATATGTCTTGCTCTGGAGGACCTGTGTTGTCCTGCATTACATAGACAGACCCTTGATGTGAATGGGCACTGTGTAATGCCTAATTTCACCTGTGGTAGAGCTAAAGAGAAATTCAATACTAACAGATTTCCCTACAAATCATGGCTGATTGCTGGCGGTCTTTAGAAGGGAGACACTTTATGATCAACTAGTGGTCAAGGGACCTTTCTATCAATCAGGAGTTGTCCAATGCTGAGAACCCCATTAAAATCATCTGTTATTATTTAGCCCAAAGCTTACACCAGGATGTCACCTCTGCAGCGGATGATTCATTGCAGCAGTCAGGTGCCACAGCCTTACATTGCCGTTTAGAAGTGAACATGGTGATCTATTCAGTGACATATGATGGCTGCGGTGGTGACATTCCATATGGTGGAAGAATACAGATGACCGGGGTGAGCACCAGAACAGAGGGGAGGAGGAAGGTAAGTATAACTTTTTTTTTTTATCTCTGCAGCAGGACCCTAATTTTTTTTTTTCTTTAAATCATCTGGTCAACCCCCTTAACACTGATGTAACATAACTAAATGGATATTGTGCCAGTAATGATTATGTAAATGTACTGTGTTAACTATTGTAGATTTTGAATGACTTTATATTTATATAGTTTTAGTTTATAATTAAGATGTCCTTTTGTGCCTTGTATGTCTATATATGACTGTACAGAGACTCAGCTTTTATGAAGCCAATTTTTACTTGTTTATATCCCTTTGGGTGTCAGATATCAGTGGTAGCAACACTAAAATCCAGTGCAAGCTGCATCCTACACCCTTTCCTAGCATACTCCTGGCATAGGTAGTGTAGCAAGGTGTATCCTCCCCGGCCTCATATGTGCATTATGCATACAGTAGATTGCACAGGATGGTATTTTTCTGGCTCTTAGTCAGAGGACTACGTTTAATTTGCACACACCTCAGTACAGTGGCGTAGCTGGACTTTTTGCTGCTCAGGGCTATCCTTGAGTTTCCCGCTTTTTTTACAGTCCACACTCCCACTTTTTCAGGTCGCACCTCTTTTTTACAAGCTCCTCCTTAGGCTGCGTCCACACGGCAATTGTAAAATACTGGTCGGATTCTATAACAGAATCAGACGATATTTTGCAATCGGTTTTCGTTTTTGGTGCAGATTTTGCGGTCGGTTTTCAGATTCGGTGGCCCATTGACATTGAACCATACATTTTCCGTTGTAAAGTGCTGCGGAATTTGTTGGCGCTATATAAATAAAGATTATTATTTCCAGCAGAAGAATGTACATGTTCCAAGTTTTTTTGCATGGTTTTCGGATTTGAAATGCGACCTCAGAAAATCTATTGAGGTCTATGAATTTTGATGGTTTTCCAATTCGAAAACCGTGTCACAATCTGACTGTAAAATCCTGCAGTGTACATAGACCCTTAAACTATACATCATATTTTCCACTTAAAGAAACCAGATTTTTATATGACGAAGTTCTAAGAGCCAGTACTTTGTTACCTTTATGTTGATGGAGCTGAGTAAGCTTCTATTTGTGAGATAAGCTGACATTGTCATTGGTACCACATTAGGGTGCATAAGATTTTTTCATCCCTTTTCAGTCTGTTTTTAGTGAAGCAGGATGTAAAATATTTTTTTTCAGATTAAATAACCTGATAATTTTATAGATCAGTGTTTAGGGACACGACAATACCTATTATGAGTAACTTTTTTAACTAAGGAAAGTATTTTTTTATTGGGAATCAGCGGTTTTATGTTTACCATTTTATAGTACTGATATGGGATTAGGCTATGCAATCGCTTGATTGCTTCTATAATGCATAGCAATACATTACTATTAGATTATTATAGGCTCCTGTATATGGCAGACCCAGAGGCCATCATTTGGTGTCTGGCTGACAGGGTAACCATGGGCACCCTTCCAGCTCCTTGCTACGCCACTGACTCAGTACACTGCCCATGCTCTGTGGATTGCCGTTTACACGTCCCATAGCACCATGCTATGGGTCTACACAAAAAATTGTTGAAGAGTTCCCTTTAAACATGTTCTGTCATTTTAATTGAATGTGCATGTATGTGAGCTTCTACAAAATGAATAGTAAAAAAACCCAGTTCTTTATAAATTGTAATATATCCAATAAAGATCGTACAATTCAAGACAGATTTACTGAGTTAATGATACAGTAAATGAAGCCTGAAGGAGAAGTGAAACCAGACAAAAGTTTTACGTTGATGAGGAAAGTACAGAAATCTTTGTTTGCTCTAATAATCTTTTGGTATAATATGTTTTATACAATGCTCAGTAATTTGCTAATGGGCAGACTTATATTTATCTTAGAGCAACCCCAAAAATCTTGTTTAAGACTTTGGATAATATACCAGACCAACAACCATTGGGCTAAGGATGGCTGAGTGACCCAGTCACTTTTATATGTTCTACTTCCCTATAGGTAGTAAGAATTTGTGCAGGGCTTCCGCTCTTCACAGGAAAATGTAATGGAGAAGAACTAACCCAATAGTCACCCCTGTTATAAGATATTAGAAAGCAGATGTTACTAACTACTAGAACTAGCTTTTTAATTTTAGCTCTACTTTATATGTGTTTATGCTGCAGGGAAATTATCTATGTGCTTCACTACATTTATTTTGAATTTCTGCATGATCTGATTAGAATAGGTGATCAAAAGTATATACATAGTCGGGTCACATTATTATGACCACTTCCTACTTTTGACTTCTGCAGCCTGTAGCTTATGAAGGAATTCACGTGTAGTGAGTTGGCTTGGTGGGTAACTAAGGTGTGTGATAGGCTGTCTGCAAACATATCGCTCGTTCTTGTCATGGGTAAAAGGGGTCATTTATCAGAGCTACAAAAAGAGATGATTATTGGCTTTTGGGCCAAGGGTGTCGGTATTTCTGAAACTGCGCTGTTTATAAACTGTTCATGTGCTGCTGTGGTGAAAATAAATCATAAGTAGTCAAATGGCACCATTGTGAATAAGCGACGTGAAAAGTGCGGAGCACCATGTACCATAGATGTTGGAGGTGAACGTTTGTTATGGAGGGCAAACCAATATGCTACACTGAAGCAGCTCATTAAAATGAACCAAGAAGCTACCAGACTTGTGTCTAAAACAACATTTGGTGAATCCTTCTGCCTATGGGGTTCTGAAGCACATAAGTGATTACTGCACCTCTGCTAATGAGGTTACATTGGTAAAACAAAGGCTTACATTTCAATATTGGAACTGGACCTACTCTAATTGGCAAAGGGTTGCTTTATCTGATGAGTCATATTTTCTGCTTCATCGAACAAATGGACATTGGTGTATCAGGCAAGAAATATCAAATATTGCTTGAAGGACATCAATGGTAGTGGCAGCATTATGGTCCAAAAATGTTTCTGTGACATTCTCTGGGCCCATGCATCCATATGGAAGGCACTCTTAACTAATTTGGGTAAGAATCCATCCTTACAGATCAGGTACACCCATACATGCTGATTGCCTTCTTTGGGGTGGATGGGATCTTCCAGTAAGACAATGCAACATGTCTAGAAATGTTCAACATTGGTTGAAAGAGCATGTTTCAAAATTCCAAGTACTACCCTGGTCCCCTGACTTGAACCCAGTTGAGTATAAGTGGGACCATCTTGATGGTTGTGTTCATTCTATAGATCCACTCACTCGCACCCTCCAGCAGCTGTGGGAAGCAGTCAGCATGGCTGCAGACACCTACCAGGACCTTATTGAGTCATCCTAGCCCATCTAGCTGCTGTCCATGCTACACATGAGGAAGAACTCTTTTCTAAATATATACACCTAATTCCTGTTGATGGACTTCCACTTGGCAGTCATTTATGATGTGTCCAAAGGTTGCACTGTAAGTGTTTTTGATTAAAATACCACTATGAACCTCTGCAGTTTCCCATGGGTGAAAAAGTTTAGAAAACGGCAAAAGTAAATTTTTACCATTAATAACCATTTTTTTTTTTGAAAGGCTCAATTTTTCTAATTGTTTAAGCTCCAAATCCCCTACATAAACATCATATGCTTGCACTATGCGTTTAGAAGCTGTGCACACTGTTCTTCATGGAAATTAAGAAGTCACTGCATAATTTTGGGTAGGAATGCCTGGAGCAGCAGTCAGTGTTCATTGTTTGTTAGGCTATGTTCACACGGCTTATTTACGGCATAATTGCGGGACGGCTTTCGCCCGCAATTACGCCGTATGTACAGGGCGGGTGCGGCCCCATAGACTTTCATTATCCACGGCGCGTATCCCGCCATGAATAATTGACACGGAGACGGAATCCATAGTTCTCTATGAGAACTGTGGATTACCGTAATGACTGGGAAGGATTTCAGCCGTATTGAGCGCAGTACGACTGAAATCCGTCCCAAAATAAGCCGTGTGAACATAGCCTTAATGTTCGTTCGATTTTGCTGGTGTTCACCTCTGCTCACTAGGTTAATTAAAAAACCCAGGTGTGGGGAGCAGCAGAGGTTCTCGGCCACTTCATGTCCGCAGTCTGATGCAGTGAGGTACTTACCCATGAGGGGACACCTTGGATTTCTGCTGCATATTGCATTTTTTTCTCTTAAAGTGGATTTTAAAGAATTTAAAGGAATGGATCTGCCCCATTCAGTGGGGGAAATCAGTCTCCTTGCTCCAAACACATTTTGCTGCCTGAATATTTTTCTGGTGTGACACCATTAAAGTCTTAGTCTTTAATGGGGTTTTCTCACTACGAAGATTAGCTTTCATTATGTAGGGACAGGTAATTGAAGACATTTTCAAAATACATTGGCCTTTTGATTTTATCTTGGTCAAGAGATAAAAGAGTGGACACAAGTGTCTCTAGATTACCATACATATCTCCCTTCCTGATTAGACAGAGAGCAGGGAGTGATGTCACCATGGACAGATCTCACTCGGGCGTATTTATCTGTAACAAGATTAGCTTTTGTTTACAAATAAGCGATTGTTCTCACTTCTCAGAGCACTTGTAGCTTTGTTTACTGAAAACTAAATCTCCTGCAGTTATGTCTTTGTAATGTCTCGGCTAGTTATAGAGGAACTAAATATGCTAATCACTGCTATAGAACTACCCACAGCCTGAAACCAGAGTAAGTGAAAAGCTGCTTGAGAAACAGCATGGAAATCCCCTTAACCACTTAACGAGCGGCCACTGTCTTTTGATGGTGGGCAGATCGTATTCTCTGTCGACAGTGACGCCAAAAGACGTAGCTGCCTACAGAGGGGGTATGTGGCTCCCAGCACCGCGACTGTACTAGGAATGGAGCTGTAATTAACAGCTCTGTTCCTAGAGCAGTCTCTGTACACAGCAGGGACCAGAGGAAGCCTCTGGTGCCTGCCGTTTAACCCTTTTATTGGTGTGGTCCTTGACCGAGGCATGATCAAAGGGCATTTCCCTGTTCCATCAGGATTCCAGTGTCCGATTGTTCCCGGAGAATATCTATAAAGTCAGCCCTGGGGACCTAGAGTAGCCCCAAGGCTATCTTTGTAGTGAACCTGCAGTCAGGGCATACTGTGAGTTGCCCTGACAGCACCCTGTGTTATACTTAGCATTGACATACAGAAGTATACATGAATATGCTAATACATTACTAAGTGTGAAAAAGTATAAAATAGTTATCCCTTAATAGGATTAAAAAGTAAAAGTAAAAAACACAAAGTGTAGAAAAAATAAATAAATAAATACAAAATATTTAATGAAAAATTATTGTGAATACATTACACACAAAAAGAAACACCTACATATATTAGGTATCCACATGATGGTAATAACCTGAATAATTAATCTAACAGGTTATTTAGTGTGAAATGTGAATGGTGTAAAAAATAATGAAAAATACAAATGCAAAAAAAAGCTTTTTTCATGTCCGAGCTGCAATTTGTTTTTAAATTGCACAGTAATTTATATGTAAACTCAAACTATGCTCCGGTAAAAAATACAACCTCTCCCGCATAAAACAAGTCCTTATACAACTGCATCATTGGAAAAAAAAGTTATGACTGTTGAAACGCAGGGAGGCAAAAACTGAAAATTGAGTTGGTCATTAAGACTTGGTGCTTAAGGGGTTAAGTTATTCACTGTCAGTTTTTATAACACCCACAGAGAAATCCACTTCTGCTTTTAGCGCATATTTCGCTTTTGTCTGAGACTCAATAATAAAGAAGTGAAAGGAGAGGCAAATCTAATACTTACAAATCTCATAGCTAATTGCACAGCGAGGCTTCAACTCATTTCTACCAATGTTCTGCCCAAAAGTAAATCTTTCAGTTGCTGGTAGAACACATTTTTGTACAGATTTACTAAAGTCAATCGCATTTATTTAAATTTATTTAACCTCTTAGAGCAACATGTATGATTTTTGGCGCTTTGATGCCAATTTTTCTGCGCATAGTAGTAGCATAGAATGCGCCTGATTTATGATCCTGTTCTACTGTGGGTCATAAACCAGGCGCATTCTAGCGCAGAAGCAACAATTCTGGCTCAGGTAAACCACTTTGAAAGTGATCTACCTGTTCCAGCAGTAATGCGCCTGGATTTGTTGTACTGAAGCTATAAATGTGTAGCTGCGTATGGTTGTAGTGTGACACGCCTCCAGCATTAGGTGTCATATTGCCACAGAGTTGTTAGAGTAATAAGTTATTATATTCGCTACTCCAAGAAGGGTCACATCATTGGGTGTCTGCCAGCCGGCTACCATGGGTTGAGATTCAAAATCACTCTGAGACCAAAACCCCTCAGGCCTTTATTTTATAGACAAATTGTATGAATGATATGAAAGGGTTAAAAGACAAGCCTGCGCCAGTCTATAGAAATGCATTAACATCTCATTATTTATATAGAGGCATGATTAACCATTGATAAACATTAATTTTGATACTTTTAACTGGACAGTGTCCAAGATTAATTAAACTACACAGCAACATATAAATGTCTCTAGATGTCAAAACATTAAATGAGTTTTATCGATTGAACTGTTCATGCTGTTCGGCTAATTCTCTGAGATTGAATTTGAAATCCAGGGGCGTGTCTCTCCTCTCAGCAGGCGTGTCTCTCCTCCCAGGAGGCGTGTCTCCCCTCACTGAAGAACTGTGACATCATCATTTTGTATGAAGCAGGGGATGCAGAAGGTTGTCTGGATATAACAGCTCTGTAGCCTCCTGCATGCTTCTTATGTCTGCAGCCTTCAGGCTCCACAAGCTCCTTGCTGTGCTATATGCAGTTATACACACAGATGAGACATGTGAGGAGTGTAGAATACCACCCCTCCATTCCCCTCTGTTACCAGACAAGATATATATGGAGTAATGCATACTGCCCTCATACCCTCCTCTCCCCCTGTTAACAGGCAGGAGACTCTATAAGACTTTGTTATATGAGGGGATCTGTGACTTAAACAGCCATTAATTGCCCAGATCATTCACCATAGAGCTGGAAGATGTGTATAGAGACAGCAGCCCTCGGTTTCACTATTGATTTTAACAGCCAATCACAGTGCAGGGGGTGTGGCCTGGGCGTTTCCTGTCTGGGGGCGGGATCTGGCCAGGGGGCATGTCCCGACCAGCAGCAGCAGCAGAATACAGATCTACAGAAAAGCTCATATCTGCTAAACCAAGTGACTGAGGTAATGCAAACCAAATACAAAAGTGCTTATTTTTACTATCCCCATAATCTGAGACATGATCTTTGTAGCGATAAAACCCCTTTAAGGCCATGTTCACACGGCTGATTTGGGGATGGATTTCAGTCTGTATTGTGCGCCATTCTGCGCGTAAATACGGGTGAAATCCATCCCTGTCATTACGGTAATCCACAGTTCTCATAGAGAACTATGGATTCCGTCTTCTCTTCCCGCTCGCCAAATCTGGCGAGCGGGGAGAAAGTGACATGCACATTATCCTGGTGGGTTACGCGCCGTGGATAATGGATGTCTATGGGGCCGGCGCGCTGCCGGCCCCCCCGCCCCGTCCCAGCTGCACGGCACACGCCGTAATTGCGAGGCGAAATCCGTCCTGCAATTACAGCGTGAATAAGCCGTGTGAACCTAGCCTAAAGGTGTTGTTTCACTACATTGATTCATATTACCTCAGTCCCGTTTTCTTGGTTTAGTTTTGAATTCAGGGGCATGTTTACTGCCTTCTACTAGACTGTAACAGAAACCAGGTCTGTAGCTATAGCACCCAGCGCTGGCAGCCTGTCATGAGAGATAGAACAGGTCTGTAGCTATAGCGACCTGAGGAGCTGATGCAGCCCATACAAGAGGGGATATCTAGGAATAGGTAGGACACTGTTAATGGACACATACTGTATTGCACAGTGACTTGTTTTTGCAAGATCTTTAACATTAAAAGCAATATATAGTTCTAGTTGAAAGCAACCATGAAAGGGGACCCCTGTCTATCCAGGTGCCAATAGACAGGGCAGGCTGAGGCAGAAGAGAACAGCCAACTCGTTGATATACTTGAGATTGAGCAGGCACAGACACAGAGAAAGAAAGTGGAGACAAAGGTGGAATGGACCTGAGGAGAGTCACACGATCCAGAAATACAGGTGGGCAGTTTAGGGGACTGCCGGAAGAGTCAAGGGACCCTATAGAGTGGACAAAGTGTGTCCTGTGTCGCCAGGCGCCAGCACCTTGCACAGCTGGACTGGGTCAAGATAAGAAGGGGATTGTGAGAAGTGTCAATGGGTCCAGAGATATGGGGTCTGAGAAGTGTTGAGGTGATATGTGCCTTATTGATTAACTTTGTAATGTCCACAAGAAAAGTACCGTGAGTAAAGCCTGAAGTTCCCCAGAATACTTGTGTCGTCTGCTGTTATTGATGGCGTTGCACCACCCCATTAGTACAGAGTCCCACACAGCACCTCTCCCCGCAATACGAAAAAGACCTGAGGATACCAGGGGAACCTGAAGGTGAGGATATATGCTCCGGGCAACGGCAAGTTCACCCCATACCCCCCTATGCTGGTACAGGGGAACCTGGGTGTGCGGGGTCTTGCCACAGACAACGGGCGGGCACAGTTGGGCGCTGCCGCAAGATATTCCATACCTTCCTCCTACCAACATCCTTGTTTATTTTTACACAAGTGCTCTAGAAAACTGACGTGAATGCATTGTTAAACCTCCAATGAACAGATTCTTGGCAGCTTTATTGTGTAGAAAGGGTTAATAGTAGTCTTTGTGACTGCAGAGGTTCTCATCCTTTTGTACCTTTTTCAACTATGTATGATGGTCATGAGTCACATTACATTTGGACTGAAGATACACATTATGGGCCTTATGTATGAACACTGTCTATCAGTAAGACTGTCTTTGTTGCCCATAGCAACCAATTAGATATTTTATGTTCCCAGAGCACTGTATAAAATGAAAGCTGAACACTGATTGGTTGCTCAAAGTCTTTTAGCATCGCTGCAGACACCGGGGTTTGCGGCCATCAGTGTGTTTACAATGAAGGGGTCATCAGTGTGTGATGAAGCCAAAGGACGTCCACTTATTTGCCTTCTGTGACTCTTCCAGTCTCTCTGTATCTCTGTTGCAACCTGCTGATGACACTCTGTGACACTAAGCTCCGTGGTCACTTCTGTCTGAGAGCATACTGCTTGAAGCCTCGCAATGTCGAGGTACTGTTCATCAATTGTTAGTCTTGATCTCATGTTGTCAAAATGTGAACAGCATGATTTATTTGGTGATTCAGGGATCAAACACCTGTTGTGAATTTTGCCATTAAGCTCCTTGTTAGAGATGAGCAAGTTGTGCAAAAGTACTGAAACATTGAACAGTTGGACAAGTGTATTCTACAGTTAAACGTTGATTACATTTAGTTAATTGAAAAAATGTTCAAGAAATGTTATGTTTATCCTAAAATTTCAACCAAAAGCCAAATATCCCTAACTTCTTGTAAGTAGTGTATGTAATCCTATAACTGCTGCTGCAATCATTTAACAAAGTAGAGCCAAGGAGTCCCAAATACCAGTCACAAAAGTCCAGAGATAAAGTTTTAACACTGGGAGAAAACCTCCGGCTTCTACAAATAGTTAAATGAAGTTTCCAAAGCATCAGTATCTCTGAATTTTCTCATTTATTTCTGTACAATGCTCGGTATGCCTAAAAAATATAGAAAGGCACAAAAATAGTGCAGACACCCTAAGCTTAACTGATCCAAGAGAAATCTTTGTTTAAACACTCACAAAAGTAGTGTGTAAATAATCGTCATAAAATCAATTAGAACAACAGTTCATCTTTGAAATGCCCAACCCTGGGTTTCGCTTCTCCACTTCCGGGGCATTCTTGATTGTGTGACGAACCAGATATCTATACATCATGCATGATTGCTCATAATACACAGCTGTTCATAACAATTCATTATTTATGTAAATAAGTCCTTAAAAATACTTTCACAAATTCACAGTGAGAAACCCTTAATACATTAGATCCTAAAAACCTAAAAACAATATTTGAAATATAAAATTCATAAACACTTTAACAACAAATGTCAATAAATAAAATAAATCTGTATAGAAATAATTACAAATTTTTATTATAATGATGTAAGGAAAAGATGAATGATTAAAATACACACAATGCTGTCTCATATCATACCATAAATATATCGCCAACACCTCCTTCTAAATTTATAAATAGCATATACCAAGAAATTGATATTGAAATTGATATTGTTTCAATAGCATGGAAGATTATATAGTATACAACTTGATATTTTCCATAACCATACCAGTAAAAAAAAACAAAAAACAGGTGTGCCATGATTAGGTTGCGCCAGGAAGAACTGATACCAAGTACAATAATAAAAAAACACCTATACATAAAAACACCTATGCATGATGTGGCAGTCCTTAAAACATAGATATAAATGAAGGCCAAAAAGGTATAAACGAATGAAAAAAAAGGTATAAACGAAGGCCAAAAAAGTATAAACCAAGGGCAATAAGGTGTAAACGAAGGCCAAAAATAAAAAGGTGTAAACGAAGGCCAAAAAAGTATAAACAAAGGCCAAAAAGGTGTAAATGAAGGCCAAAAAAGTATAAACAATGGCCAAAAAGGTGTAAACAAAGGCCAAAAAGGTATAAACAAAGGCCAAACACATGGTTAATAATGAAGCAAATAATTACTTTAGATAACATTTTAATTCAAATTTAGTGTTTAGACCTTGGGGAATTAAAGTACATACCGTAGTTGATAAATCCAATAATTCTCTCTCTTTCTTAGCTTAGTCAACAAATCGTCCCCTCGCCATCATGTCTTAACAATTTCTATTCGCCCAAAATTTTAACCCCTTTGGATCGGAATTGTGCTGAATTGAGTTTTTAGCTTCCAACCCATTTTACCAATTTAAAACTCCACATGGATATTCCAAAAACACTTTCGACACCATATTCTCGATGTAAATGTACACCAAAACTAGGCGCATTATACGCCGGGCACGACACATTGTAATATGCCTAAAAATGATACGCTGTGCGCCTCCATAATGCAATGCACTTATTGAGGTACATTACATTCACTAGTAATTATATGTTATGTGCCATCCGTTGCACGATGTACCTCGATAGGCGCATGACATACACTACCAATGATACGCTATGTGCTGCAATTTTTGGGCGCATTGTGTTTACTATGCAAGGTATACCAGACGCCAGATTTTTGAGAGGATCGTACTTTCTGGCGCACTTCACAATGATCTGATGCGTCTAAAAACTGCCGCATCGCCACCAATTTTCGGAAATGTCGCTCTTTGACTCTTTGCGTTTCAACAGTTGTAACTTTTTTTTATCTTTTAAGGGATGCAGTTGTATGAGGACTTGTTTTATATGGGGGGACATAGTTTAAGTTTACAAATAAATTACTGCTAAATTTTTAACAAGTTTTCTTTGCAGCATTAAAATAAAAAGTATTTTTCTGCATTTTTTTACACTGTTCATATTTCACACTAAATAACCTGTTAGATTAACAGGTTATTATGGTCATGTCAATACGTGTAAGTTTTTTGTGTAATATATGCACAATAACCTTTTTCTATTAAATATTTATTTTTATTTTATTATTTATTTATTTTATTTATTGTTTTTCTACACTTTTTTTTACTTTTTTTCATTAAGATATAACTAATAAAAGGAGTTGTCTCCCTTCAGAGTTTCAGAAAATGCATGAATGAAATACTCTGCCACTTCCTGGTTCAGACGGACTCATTTGCATATGCTCATTTGCATACAGCTTGTGCACTGTGCTCTGCTTTCAGATGCTAATTAGATCAGATTAGCTTCTCAAACTACTAACAGGACTTCTTATCTGATCCCCAAAACAAAAGCCCTAATTACAGTTCTATTTATTTTACATAAATCAAGCTTTTTACTGCTGAGCAGCAGAGGACACTGCCAGGACCTGTGTGATGACCTCACTCACTGTTATCTCATTGAACAAACAGCAGGGGGAGAATTGTATACAGGTAGGTTACTGAGGGAACTGAAATAGCCAGGGAGGTCATAAATTCACTTGTATCTCCTTAGGGAAAACAGAGGAACAAAGCAATATATTTGGAAAATGTCTTTATTTTGTGTTTCCTACAATTTGAAAGCTATTCTTTGTAGCGAGACAACCCCTTTAACACTTCTTTTTACACTTGGCAATGTATTAGCATACACGAATATGCTAATACATTACTTTCTGTGTCAGTATGACACAGGCTGCAGTCAGGACTGCACACAGTGTCCCTGGACTACAGACTTGCCTGGGGCTAACTGTACAGACATTCCCCTGGCTCCATCGGGTCATCGGGAGTCCTGATGACTTGATTGAGCAGTAACTACCGGGGCAGCAGCCGTAGCAGCTGTTAGGGTGCCTAGGGGGGCCCATGTTGGGCCCCATAGCAGCTGCTAGTACCTCCGCTGTCCCGGTAATTTTACTCCTGGGCCTGCTGGCAATGAACGTAATCGTTCACTGCCAACGGGGCGGAACTGCGGGGCCCGACATTGCCCCTGTCTCTGAACGCCCGGGCCCTCCATCCTGAGCATTCAGAGGCAGGAGTCAGACTGTCTGGTACTAGCAGAGTGAAGCACCACCGCCTTACCAGGTGCCAGCCCTCAGTGCTGGCGTGGGTGGCGTGATAACATCATATCGCCAGGAGCTTCGCATCGAGGGTTCTTATTTCTAATTTTAACACTAATGGAGCCTAAACACTGCCTATCCACCTATATGGCCCCTATAGCTTCCTAAACCCTGCCTGCCTGTATGGCCCCTGAAGCTACCTAAACCCTATCTACCTACCTGTATGGCCTCTGTATGTACCTAAACCCTGCCTGCCTATATGGGCCTATATACCCTACCTAAACCCTGCCTACCTACTTATATATGGCCCCTATAGCTACCTAAACCCTGCCTATCTACCTGTATGGCCCCTATAGCTACCTAAACTCTTCCTACCTACCTGTATGACCTCTATATCTACATTAACTCTGCCTGCCTATATGGGCCCCTATTCCCTGCCTACCTACTTATATTGCCCCTATTATTCACCTAAACCCTGCCTGACTACCTATATGGGCCCATATACTCTATCTAAACCCCACCTGCCTACCTATATTGCCCCCTATACCCTACCAAAACCGTGCCTACCTACCTATATGAGGCCCTAAAACCTGTCTAAACTCATCATAGTTGAGTATAAGTTGCAGAGCTGTGGTCTGTGGACCGAGGTCTGGGGGCCAAATTTCACGTGCCAATTTAGAAGTGGCAATCCTCAGAATTATCCCTGAATTGAGCCTGAAGTGAGCAGAAGGGAGAAGGGACTCTCGCCTTTTTGTAAGTTGCTACACTTCTTTGCATACTCCTTATTTACCATGCTTGCTATTACTATCTACCTTGCAGCCATCTGCCTCCTATCTTACCACCCTATCTTGCCCTCAGACAAGTTTATCCACATAAGCTCCTCTCTCCTTCCCTCACCTATGTACTCATCCCACACGCTATTTTCCCTCTTCAACCACCCCAAACCTCCAGCTCACATATTACTGCACAAACGCCGCTCATATTCATCACTGACCCATCTGCTGTCTCTTTTCATTCTCCTGCTTCTCGCTGCAGGGGACATCTCTCCCAACCCCGGGCCACCTTCCTTTACTGCTCATCCCACCTCCTCCTCAGCCGCCCATAGAAACCCTGCTAACCTGCTTGCCATTCGCTGTACGTCTTTTTCTGCCCCTTTTAAGTGTGCTCTATGGAACGCCCGATCCGTCTGCAACAAACTCACTGCTGTTCATGACCTTTTTCTCTCCAACTCCCTCAACCTGCTGGCCCTCACAGAAACATGGCTCCAGCAATCTGACACCGCTTCCCTTGCCGCTCTCACCTATGGTGGGCTACACTTCACCCACACCCCCAGACCTGAGAACAGGCCGGGTGGAGGAGTTGGCATACTTCTCTCTCCACACTGCACTTACCAGGTCCTTCCTCCTGCACCCTCCCTCACTTTCCCCTCCTTTGAGGTCCACACCCTCAGACTCTTTCAGCCATTTCCCCCTCAGAGTCGCAGTTGTCTACAGACCCCCGACTCTCCCCGCCAGTGTCTGGATCATTTTGCCGCCGGGCTCCCACCCTGCCTCTCTTCTGAAATGCCCACTCTCATCATGGTTGATTTCAACATCCCCATTGATGACCCCATGTCTCCTTCTGCCTCACAGTTTCTTTCATTAACCTCCTCTCATGGCCTCTCGCAGTTTACTGACTCCCCAACCCACAAGGATGGGAACTCTCTGGATCTGGTCTTCTGTCATCTTTCCTCAATTTCTAACTTCACTAATTCTCCTTATGCTCTCTCTGACCACAATCTTATCTCCTTCATTATCACTAATTCTCAGCCTTCTCTGGACAAACCTGCCCATCATCCATACAGAAATATCCGCTCCATTAATACTCAGGAACTCACAGACACCATACAGTCCTCACTGCCCCCAATCTCCTGCCTCTCCTGTCCAGACCAGGCTGTCAAACGTTACAATGAAACTCTCACAACCACCCTGGACATGTTGGCACCACTCACACACCGCACCACCAGAGTCAGACGCCCGCAGCCTTGGCACACACCTCAGACTCGTTTTCTCCAGCGATGTTCCAGGTGTGCTGAGCGGCTGTGGAGAAAGTCAAAGCTACCTGCAGACTTTCTCCACTACAAATTCATGCTCAGGACTTATCACACTGCCCTTCACTGCGCCAAACAAAAATATTTCACCTCCCTCATCTCCACACTACACAACAACCCAAAACGCCTCTTTGACACCTTCCACTCCCTCCTAAGGCCTAAAGCTCAGGCTCCGGTCACTGACCTCTGTGCTGAAGACCTGGCCACTCACTTCAAAGACAAAATTGAAAATATCCGGCAAAACATCACATCACAATCCCCAAATAATACCCATCCTGTCCCTCCCCGCACGTCCTCTAATCTACTCGCAGCCCTTGACCCGACGACAGAGGAAGAAGTGTCCAGGCTTCTCCTGTCTGCTCGTCCCACCACCTGCTCTACTGACCCCATTCCATCCCACCTCATCCAGTCTATTTCTCCAGCTGTCCTCTCTCACCTTACTGCTATCTGTAACCTCTCTCTCTCCACTGGGATCTTTCCATCTTCCTTCAAACACGCCATCATAACCCCTTTACTAAAAAAGCCCTCTCTGGACCCGTCCTGTGCTGATAACTACCGACCAGTCTCTAACCTGCCCTTCATCTCTAAACTCCTGGAACGCTTGGTCTACTCTCGCCTAATCCGCTATCTCTCCACTAACTCTCTTCTTGACCCGCTGCAATCAGGTTTCCGCACCCTACACTCCACGGAAACTGCCTTAGTTAAAGTCTCAAATGACCTCCTAACAGCAAAATCTCAGGGTAACTACTCATTGTTGCTTCTCTTGGATCTCTCTGCAGCATTTGACACTGTGGATCACCAACTTCTCCTCAGCATGCTCAGCACCATTGGCCTCCAGGACACCGCTCTCGCTTGGTTCTCGTCCTACCTCTCTGACCGCTCCTTCAGTGTCTCGTTTTCTGGTTCGACCTCCTCTCCTCTTCCTCTTGCTGTTGGAGTTCCTCAGGGATCGGTTCTAGGTCCTCTCCTCTTTTCATTGTACACAGCCCCCATTGGACAAACCATCAGTAAATTTGGCTTCCAGTACCATCTCTATGCGGATGACACCCAATTATACACCTCCTCCCGTGACATCACTCCAGCCTTGCTACAAAACACCAGTGACTGTCTGTCCGCTGTCTCTGACATCATGTCCTCTCTCCCTCTGAAACTAAACCTCACTAAGACTGAACTTCTTGTCTTTCCGCCATCTACTAACCAATCCCCCCCTGCTATTTCTGTTTCTGTATGTGGTACCACCATTTCTCCTAGGCAGCAGGCCCGCTGTCTAGGGGTTTTATTTGATTCTGATCTGACCTTCTCCCCATATATCCAATCCCTTGCCCGCTCCTGTCACCTGCACCTCAAGAATATCTCCAAAATCCATCCATTTCTCACTGTGGAAACGACTCAAACTCTCATTACTGCTCTTATTCTTTCTCGTCTTGACTACTGCAACTCCTTGCTTATCGGTCTCCCTCTCTGCAAACTCTCCCCTCTCCAATCTGTCCAGAATGCAGCAGCCAGGCTTGTCTTTCTCTCCAGCCGCTATACTGATGCCTCTACCCTGTGTCAGTCACTGCACTGGTTGCCCATCCAGTACAGGATACAGTATAAACTCAGCACTCTCACCCATAAAGCTCTCCACAGCGCTGCTCCTCCCTACATCTCCCCCCTAGTCTCTGTCTACCGCCCTACCCGTGCTCTCCGCTCTGCTGATGATATCAGACTACATTCCTCAATCATCCGAACCTCCCATGCCCGCCTACAAGATTTCACACGTGGAATATGCTACCGCGGGCGATCAGGCACATTCACAACCCTCACAGTTTTAAGAGGGCCCTGAAAATACATCTTCTCGGTCTGGCCCACCAAGATCCCTAACTGCTATCACACACATCTGTCACTCCCTGCACTTGGGCACTCACAGGCACTTATCTGTATATAGATGTACAGTCTGGGTGGCAGGTTCATCCATTTTTCATGTAAACCACCCCCTATTTATGAAACATGGCCGGACCATTGTAAACTTGGCACTTCTTACCGTATGTTTCACCCATACACCCTAATAGATTGTAAGCTCTCACGAGCAGGGCCCTCACACCTTGTGTCTCATTTGTAAGTACTTTTAATGTGTAATGACTGTATGTTTACCCTTCAATTTGTAAAGTGCTGCGGAATATGTTGGCGCTATAGAAATAAAGATTATTATTATTATTATTATTATTATTAAACTCTGCCTGCCTAACTAAATGGGCCCCTATAGCCTACCTAAACACTACTTGCCTATATGGGGCCCAATAGCCTACCTAAATACTACCTGCCTATATGGGGTCCTATAGCCTAAGTAAACCCTGCCTGTTTATGTGGGGCCCCTATAGCCTAACTAAACGCTGTCTAGTTATATGGCCCCTATAGCGTGCCTAAATCCTTTTTGCCTATATAGGGCCCATTAGAGCCTACCTAAACTATGCCTACCTACCTATATGGCTCCTATAGCCTACCTAAACACTGCCTACCTACATTGGCCACCTTTAGCCTACCTAACCTCTGTCTACATATTGGGTGCCTCCTATAGCCTATTTACCTACCTACCCACCCACATTTGTGGGTCCCACCTATAGCCTATCTACCTATGTGGGCCCCACCTTTAGCCCCATCTAACTAACTACCTGGGTCCCACCCACTTGTGGCCCACCTACTGCATATCTAGCTACCTGGAGCCTAGCAACAGCCTACTTAACTACCTGGGGCCAACCTACAACCTACTTACCTACCTGGGTGCTGCCTGCCTAACTGAGGCCTAACTACTGCCTACCTAGGGCCAATCTACCTACCTACCTGTAGCCTAAATACCTGGGACCTATCTACCTATCTGTGGCCTAACTACTACCTACCTACCTAGGACCAATCTACCTACCTACATGTGGCCCACCTACCTGAGTCCTATGTACTGCCTGCTTACCTGTGGCCTAACTACTGCTTACCTACCTACCTGGAGCCTACCTACCTATGTCCCCCAACCTATCTAATGGGCGTCAACCTACCTGGTAACATGATTCTGAGGGTTACAGGCCATAGCTGTAACACAATCCTCTGTTCCTTCCCTCTAGAAGACTGTGCCTCTAACTATGGCTTGTACCCACTCTCAAACCACTGAGAAGTTTGTACAGAGGTGGGGACAGTGAGGGAGGTTCTGGTAAAGTAAGGATCCTAAGATATTTGTGTGCAAATTCTGCAGGGACAAGTGGTGGCCAGGAGAAGTCATCATGGCGGTCTGGACCAGATACAGAACAAAAGGGGAAATCAACGACTCATCAAAGAAACATCACATGTGAGTCACAAGATGTAACTGCACTGTAATCACTTGTATGTCTGCAGAGTCTGTGTACACTAAACTCAGTCAGAGACAGAATTAATGGATTTACCAACTAGTTACTTTAGTTCCACAAGGTCTAAATATTAATTTTGAATTAAAATGTTTCCTAAGGTAATTATTTGCTTAATTATTAGCCATGCCTATGTGTTTGACCTTCGTTTATACCCTTTTTGTCTTCGTTTATACTTTTTTGGCTTTGATTTTTACCTTTTGGCCTTTGTTTATACCTTTCTGTTTTTGGCCTTTGTTTACATCTTTTTGGCCTTCATATATATCTTTTTTTGCCTTCACTTACCTTTTTATTTATTTGCTGTGGATAGAGGCCAAGCACAATATTACGTTGTGTCCTTCTCTTCTGAGACCACATGATGTTTAATTTTGAACTCTATGTTATTTATGAGATTTCATTTGTTTTTCATTTTATGTATAGGTGTTTTTTTTATTAATGTACATTTTATCAGTTTATCCTGGCACTGCCTAGTAATATGGAAACACCTGTTTTGTTTTTGCTGGTATGGTTATGGAAATTGTTAAGTTGTATGCTATATAATCTTTCATGCTATTGAAGCAATATCTATTTCTTCTTATATGTTATATATGAATTTAGATGGAGGTGTTGGTGATATATTTGTGGGATGTTATAAGACACCATCATGTATATTTTAATAATTTATCTTTTCCTCACAAATTCGTAATTAAGTTCTTGTACTTATTTTTATACAAAATTTATTTATTTAGTGACATTTGTTGTTTAAGTGTTTATGAATTTTTTTTATTTCAAATATGGTTTTTAGAATCTATTATTGATTTCTTGAAATTTGTGAAAGTATCTTCAAGGATTTATTTATATAAATAATGAATTAATATGAACAACTGTGCATTATGAGCAATCATGTATTGTGTATAAATATCTGATTTGTCACACAATCCGGCACGTCCCGGAAGAAGCTGAAAGGTGAAACCCAGGGTTGGGCATTCCACAGTTGAACTGTTGTTCTAATTGATTTTATGATGTCTACATTTGTGAGTATCTCAATAAATATTTCTCTTGGATCATCTAAGCTCAGGGTGTCTGCACTATTTTTGTGCCTTTCTATATTTTTTAAGCATACCTAGCATTGTACAGAAATAAATAAGAAAATCCAGCTAACAGTGATACTCTGGAGACTTCAGATAACTATTGCGTAGCAGCCGAGGTTTCTCTCCCCATGTTAATATTTCTGTGATGTCTTGTCTCCACAGCCCTTGTCGGGCAGTGACACAACAATATGGTAAGGCCAGAAGGACAGTGCTGGTATGAAGGGTTATTTTTTTCTATAAACATAGCACTGACAAATTGTGCTAAAGGTTCCACTTTGGTTTCCCATGTGCATAGAACTTTTTTCCCAGAAGCTTGTAGAATATTTAGATGGTCTCAAAAAATCCTGATTAGTTGTAGTGGCTTCCTTCATGGTGTACTGTTATGAGTACAATCCTTGTTTTTTTCTAATAGTGGACACATAAATAGGTTTTGGAATTTTGAAAAGTCTTCTGTAATCCTTTTTCTATTATCATTGGGTTCTTTCTCATCTCTTTGGGGGTCTTGGAGGGGATCCTAACAGAACACTCTCACCAAGGAAACATAGGAACAGTCTTGATTATACTGATGTTTAGACAATTTGTTTAAAATTGTATTATTGCTCTAACCAATCTTTCTGAGACAAGCTGACTTGTCAATAATCAGTTGTCTTTTCTCTAAACTAAATAACCCCAATCTTGCTAATCTTTCTGGGTGTTGCAGTCCACACAGTCCTTTTATTATTTTTGTTGCCCGCCTTTGAACCTGTTCAAGCTCTACAATGTCTTTCCTGTGCACTGGCACCCAAAACTTTACACAATATTCTATGTGTGGTCTAACCAGTGATTTGTATAATAGGAGAATAATGTTATCTATGCCCTATTTAATATACCCCATGATCCTATTTGCCTTGGCAGCTGCTGCCTGACACTGGCTGCTACAATTAAGTTTACTGTCCACCAGGATTCCCAAGTTCTTCTCCATGTCACTTTTACCCAATGTTTTTTCCGTTTAACATGTAATCATGGAACATATTTTTCCTTCCCATGTTCATAACCCTGCATTTATCCATGTTAAACCTCATCTGCCACTTTTCTGCCCAGGCCTCCAACTTATCTGGATATCTTTGTAATAAAACATTATCCTCTATTATGTTGATTACTTTACAGTTTAGTATCACCTGCAAAGATTGATATTTTATTGTGCAATCCTTGTGTAAGGTCATTAATGAATATATTGAGAGTAATAGAGCCCAATACCGAACTCTGTGGTACCCCACTAGTAAGAGGGATCCAGTCCATGTATGTACCATTAATCACCATCCTTTGTTTTCTATCACTAAGCCAGTTTCTTACCCACTTGCACACATTTTCCCCCAGTCCAAGCATTCTCATTTTACTTACCAACCCTTTAGGGCCCGTAAAAATGCTTTATAAAAATCTAAAATGCATCCAGTGCCCACCCCGATCCAGTCTAACAAACCCCTCAAAGAAGCTGAGAGATTAGTTAATGGGACCATCCTTCATAAACCCATGCTGGACCGGCGTTATACTTTTATTTTCAAACATTTTACCTACAACAGAGGTTAAGCTTAACGTTTTAAAATATATAAGGAGATTACAAAATTTAGCTACTTTAGTAATTGTAAGAACTTTATCTGTATTCTGAAGCTTTTAAAGCTGCCTATACAATATTAGATGAAAGTTGTCACAGCCTGCCAGTTTTTGTGGGGCCAGCCAACTACAATGGTCTTCGGTCAGGAGAAAGAAGGGCTTATTCCCTTCTCGGCCAACAATTTATTAGTTGTTGGAATGTGTATGGGCAGCTTAAATGAGGTCTTCCCACCACAAAGATTGGTGCCCTAATTGTCGATCCAGGCTATGAGTGGTGGAATGATTCACCACAGTGATGTCCTCCCTAGCTTGGGAATCGGGCCCACACTTTTTCCTGCATGCACCAAGGCTCCCATCCCAGTTTTGTGCCAGCAGATGCCCCAGGGTATGTGCAGATGCCTTGCACAATTTCTCAACATCATAACGTAAAAAGTGGGTTCAAAAGCATTTCCCGCTGAGCCATTCTAGTTCTACTGTTGTGTAGAGATTGTTCCAGGGAGCGGGTATTTGCTCAGCAACGATCTATACAAGTTACTGAAAATCATCAGCTTCTGGGCCTTTCTGGAGCCCCATGCATATGCACACATCAATATGTTGGGGAGGTTTTTTCTAGCCATCATTGGTTTTTCCCGCTGCAGAGAACTCACACCCCTAAGGGTGAAAACTAAGATTTCCCTCAGGATGGCCTGTAAGCCGGGTGGCTAATACCAATTACTGAAGCACCGGCCTTCTGAAGACGCCTGGCTGTTCAGAAGATAAACATCCAGATTTTATGCAATGAAATCTATCCAACAAGGGAGCAGAACATGAAAACTAGTGGTGAGAAAACCCTTTTAAGGATTTTCCTAATACCAGTGTGTAACACATAATGATGTTATAACATTTCCTTATGTAAAATTCTGTCTCCATTTAGGTTGCATTCACGTCTGTTTAAGAGGCTCCTCTGTTTCATATTCTGTC